>NIPS01000042.1:168088-205866 GCA_002215975.1 Dryadomyces quercus-mongolicae | reverse complement strand
ACGCAAATTCTGTACAAGCGCGAACCACGCGTTTATTTTTTCTGCGTCTTCACAGAGGGCTCTCTGGTAGTCGTAGGGACGATTAAAACGCGTCCGAAGGTCTGGTTGTCGCTTAACAAAGTTACTTGCCCAACGCTTTCCGACGCGTCCTGCGTCGCGCTCTGCCAGCAAAACATTGGCCATATCTTCCACGTCCGCCAACCTGGGGGGGAATCCTCGCGCATCCAAGTCGAGAATGTATTGGAGAAGAGCTTTCTCTTCCAGCTCTTTCAATTTCGAAGAGTTAGCGCGGGTATCTTGTCGAGCGCGTCGGCCGTTCATTCTATTCCGAAGTGTTGAATATGGGACGCTGTAGGCCTTTGTAGCAGCTCGAATACTGAAATCCTTATTTTTTTCAATAGCTTTTAAAGCTAAGAGCACTCTGCCCTCTAGAGAAGTAGTTTCCATCGTTTGTTGTAAAGAACAACGTGTTGAAAATAGAAAGTGATTGTTTGACAGTAAAGTGATCCACTCGCTTGTCTGATCCACTCGCTTATCAACTACGTTAGTGCATTCGCGTTTCTGCATTATTTCGGCAGTCTTGTTGCGAATTTCCCGCATCTCGTAGAAACGCTGCATGCGGGCACGCTCTTCTTCCTCCAGAGCAGCAGGGGTAGGGTTAGACACAGGTCCACCCACTTCATCATGCACAACCTCTGCCATTTTCTTTTTTGGGCGTGACACTGAAGAATCATCGCCATTCAGCTTTCGGCCATGGCTATCGTCACTGTCGCTTCCACTGCCACCATCATTGCCAACGCCTCTGCTGTATCCTTGTCGCCGAGAAGGCTTGCCATTCTTCCGAAGGGTAGACGTGGCCCGGGAACTCGACGAGTTGCTTGGCGGTGGCTCTGCCGGCGTGACGCGATTCGCTCGGCGTCTGACATCGACGGGAACACTTCGGTGTTCGGGCTCTGGCAGTTCGATTTGGTCCTGCCCAGGTTGAGGAGAACTGCTCGGAGAGTGAGAGCGGCTGATCACGGACTCCGAAGAGTGGCCCATAGAAGCTAAATCGCTGGCGAGATTGCGTATTTTCTTGGTTTCGTGCATGTTCTTCCGGAATGCCGACTCCTCATCAACCATTTCGAATCTCCTCTTGATCTTGCCTTTCCTGGTAGGGATATTGTCTGATGAAGAGTTTTCAGTGGCTATTATGAATGAATGAAAATATAGTAAAGAAGACGAAGATTATGGAGAGGCAACGGTTGAAAAAAATGTATTAACAACTAACTTTAAAATGTTCAAGAACAGGTCGAAGAAAAGGAATGGGATGATAATAATTTTGAGATTCTGCCTTGCAGCCTAACTACGTACATGTTGCTTCGCCTTGCGGCTGAGCTTTTTGCACAATTGATCATACGGCCCAATAGCATTTATCGTCCAACGCTCGTTTGTCCTATTCGCCTGGTGGCTTCCCGAATTATTTCCCGAGGTGTGACAAGGCGCAAGGCGCAATATTCGTATGGCGGTATGCACCCAGGAGAATGAATGGTGAGACAGTTCAAAGAAAATAAATTGAAAGAAAGAAAGAAAGAAAGAAAGATACATACAACCAGAGGTGCATCAAAATGAACTTAAGTCGGCTGTCGACACCAGGATCCCAAGATGCAACCACCGTGAAGAGCTCGACTACTTCTTGCTCCGAGATAAGCGAGCTGCCCAATGTGGATGTTCAGAGGCCACCAACAGAAGAGTAAATACAGCGAAAGCAGTGGAAGTATATCGGCTACAGAGGGTATTCCGACTTTTTTGCGGGCGACGGTGATCTGTTCCTTGTGCGGCGGTTTGATGTGCTGAATGTGCGCGTGATGCTGGCGTTGCAGGACGAGATAGTAGAGTTGGAAGGAGAGTTGGCCAAGATGGACGCACGATACAGTCAACGAGAGGCAGATGATGTCCATAATGGGAGGTTCCGCGGCGACAAGGAAGACCGAGCGGACTTGGTCGACATCATTTCCAATAAACTTTATCGCTACAGTGGGCAGCCTTCCATTGTTGTTTTGTCTCCTTCTTCGTACTGACACTGGCAGATAAATGCCTACTGCAACAATCCAGCCTGCGACAATGCAAAAAAGTGCCCAAGCGAGACGTCAAGAACCTCCGCAACTGGCATTACAACCATCAACTCGCCATCGATGCCAAGGAACTGGCGTATCTCGATCACGACGATGAACTTGTGTGTCTAGTGCATAAAGAAGAGACACCACTCCGACAGCTGATCAACAACTCGAGGAGGTTGCGCACGTTGTCAATATGGCGAAAACCACCACCAACGAATGGGCAACAGAACAGTTACGACGACGATGATACAGTGACATATTTTTCCGACCGGCGCATGGACAATTTCGCCTCGGGTGCCATCATTGGCGTGGGCATGGTGATGCTGATTGTGCCTCTGTGGATTCTGTACGCCATGACCAGTGTGGCGGCCAAATTAGTGGTGATCACGGTGTTTGTATTTTTGTTCCTGCTGATCTTATCATTTGCCATTTCCTCTAAGCCCTTCGAACGCTGGGGGCCACAGCAGCGTAGGTTTCCAGAAGTGTTTTCGGCCCCCAAAGCATATGCTAACTACAACAGATACGCGGCCGTTCTGATGGTATTCATACAAGTCAGTACACTAGAATAGTGTGGGAATATTACGAAGAAATCGGAATACACAATGCTTATGAAATATTGTACGGGTCTGTCGGTCTATTACGTTTCGTGTAGCCCTACGACACATACGGGTTGGGCAAGGATTCAGTGCTTGATCAGGCTTGAAGAGGGGGCCGAGGACAACCGAAAGGATCTGCGGATCGTCTCCACTGATGCGGTGTATTTACGGAGGAATGAAGAACCTTCCTACTCGGTACTGCTGCTCCCGTCTGTTTACGGAGTACGGAGTGCTCCGTAAGTCAACCCTGGTCCATGCCCTTGCCAGTGGTTTGATTATGATTTCAGCGAGCCCTTTCCGCCTGGAGCGTTACTTTCGGATCACGTAATGAATGCTGCATCCTCTCCACCTTGGCTAGCCATCCTCGGAACGTGTCGTTTCAAACTCCCCGTTTCTGTAAAATCTGACTAAGAAAGTTTAAATTCTCGTGCAACCCTGTAATGGTACGACGCACGCAGCCACATAAAACGCAGGTTTGCGGGTACATCCGGCCAACTCGCTCCGTACTCCGCATTCGGACGCAGCATTTGCAATTTGGAGATCCTCTGTCGCTGGAACGCCCCATTGAAAATGGTCACAAGCAGACGACTCGCGTCCTACTGCATCGGTTCCATGGACTATGTGATGCAGTCATGGAGGCGGTTAGAAACTCTCTTGTCCTATTGGTCGACGGCATTATTACACCATCAGGCCGCATCATGGATGCAACACCTAGCCAAGCTGTCTAGCTAGGTGAGAGTGATTGGTGTATGTGACAACGCCGGATGTATGTGACAGCGACGATCTTAGCTTTCTTTCTCAGATAAGAAAATGCATGACCGGACAGAGTAAGAGGCGCTTTTCTGAGACATATATCCTCGGAAGTTCGTGCCCTTTGATTTTCCCATCCAGTTCGTTGCTCTCGTTGCATCCACTCTCATAAAAGCATTCACTTGTTCATTGCAACATGGGGGTTCTTCAATATAACCAAATTGCCTCATATCTGGGGCCCCTCCTTCTTTGCCTGGCTGCCACTGGCTTCGTTTATACCATAGGGCTATGCATCTACAATCTCTACTTCCACCCACTTGCCCGTTACCCGGGGCCTTTCTTAGCGAAAATATCGCCGGTGGGTCTTCCCGAGACTCCCTGGAACAGGACCCCGGACAAAAAATATACTGACCTATTGGCGCTAGCTGTGGGCCTCATGGGGCCTATATCGTGGCCGACTTCCCTTTGACGTGCACCAATTGCACCTGAAATACGGTAGGACGCACTCTGTCGCAGAAATGGTGATAATTTTCTGACGAGAAAAGGCTCCATTGTCCGTGTTTCGCCCAACGAACTCGCCTTCAACAACCCCGATGCCTGGAAAGACATCTATGGCCATCGTCAAGGCCGCCCGCAGTTTCAAAAATCTCGTGAGTGCGCCGCCAGTTGCCTAACTTTGAGTTTTGCTAATACAAGAAACAGCCGTCCAGTATGTTTGAATCTCTTCATCATGGCCCTGCACATATTAACCAGATAGTGTCGGATCCACGCACGACATTCCTGGCGCAAAGCCGATGACGATGTGCGATGATGACAACCACGCACGTCAGCGACGGACCATCTCCCATGCTTTCAGCCATAAAGCTCTCATCGGGCAGGAGACTGTCGTTCTCGGCTATGTGGATTTGCTCATGGAGCGACTATCCGCTTTTGCCAAGACAGGAGAGACCATCAACCTGGGCGACTGGATCAGTATGGATACACACATCCCTGATCCCTGTATCGGCCATGTGACTGACAACGCTAGACTATTCCACGTTTGACGTCATTGGCGACATGGCCTTTGGTGAGCCTTTTGGGTGCCTGCGGGACGGCATGTTCCATGACTGGGTCTCCCTCATCTCGTATACGATCAAGGCTGGTGCCATTGAGCAGGTTACTCGCCGCTTGTTTGGCACCGGCACCATCCTGCAGCGCCTGGCCATGGGATTCGTGCCCGATTTGAAGCGCAAGAAGAAGCTTCACCTCGACCTGAGCAAGGAGAAATGTCTCAAGCGCTTCGAGGAGGGCCTCCGCCGTGACCACTTTGACTTTATGTACTACATCTTGCGTGCCAACGAGAAGGGCAACATCCGCCAGGATGAGATCATTCTGAACAGTGCCGTGTTTATGTAAGAAAATAAGGGATTCCCCTGCAAAGTGTTTCGCTAACCTCACCCAGTGTCGCCGGCTCCGAGACGACGGCGGCGTTGCTGACGGGCCTCTGCATGTGGCTGATGCGCTCTCCGCATGCTTACCGTAAGCTGACCGAGGAGATTCGCACTCACTTCTCCAGCGAGGACGAGATCCGATTTGCCGCCCTGAAAGACCTGCCGTACATGAACGCCTGCGTCTCGGAGGGTTTCCGTATTTTCCCGCCCGTGCCGACCGGCTTCACACGCAGCGTCCCTGAGGGCGGCGACGTCGTGGCTGGAGAGCCGCTGCCCGCCGGCACCATCGTGTCTGTCCACTCCTGGGCAACGACGCACAGCCCCAACAACTTTACGCGGCCTGAAGAGTACCTGCCAGAGCGCTGGATCGACCCGGTCTACGACAGTGACCGTAAGGATGCCAGCCAGCCTTTCTCGCTGGGGCCGCGCGGTTGCATTGGTCGTCACCTGAGCCATCTCGAGCTGCGTCTCATCTTGGCCAAGCTGCTGTGGAACTTTGATATGGAACGGGCTGACACGGCCTCGCCAGTGGATATCTGGGATCCAGATGAGGATATGAAGAATGTCAAGGCTTTCCTCACGTGGCAGAAGCCACCACTGTGGACGAAGTTGACGCCGGTGAAGCGCTAAACTGTTAAAAATAGGAACAATTCTACCTTTTATAGATAAACCACAGTTCTTCGATTTAAGACGCAGTATTTACCGCCTGTTGTTTTCTTATAATAGTTTTCTTTTTAAAAAAAGGGGGGGAGGGGGTAGCACATAGGAGCGGCGTCTACGAAATACACTGTTATTGGTAGATTTTCCGCAGTATTGTCATGTATCTTTTTGCCGCTTGATCAATTTCCCCACTTTTCTTGACGTTATACTTGAAACTGGGTGGCATTACTCTCATAAATCTTTCTCGTAATAGGAGCGTGCAACCGCCAGGATGGGCTTTAGGGGACGGGAATCTGGAGACTTCTGCAGGGGAAGCGGCTATTGGTATATCAATGGCTGGGACGAAGTGATTGATGCGACATGATTGACCAACTGTGTGGCCAGCATATAGACAGCCTGGATGGACGATAGCAGCGTATTCAGCGATGGCTTTTCGACGATATAACTTAGTACTGCCGCCGTCCTCGCATTCAACTTGACAATAGCAAAGATCTCCCTTGATATTGCCATCCAATCCTTTATCTTATCACCTTCCTTTTCCACGCCATGTTTTCCCAAGACAAAGACCGCCTCTACGTCGCCCTCTATGCGCGAGGGGGCCCGTCAAAGATGCCCGGCGGCGAGGATAAGTCCGGAAGCATCACCATTTATTCTTGAAAAGTCCTGTTCCTAACACTAGATGTGAGTGCAGATACCATTGGGCGATCATCGCTGGGCCCAAAACCGAAAGTGCGAGCACTCGAGGAAAGAGATACCACGCAAAGGAAAGCATGAGAGCCGCCTCTGCTGTATGGGAGTACAACGAGCAAGAAACGGGAACAGCACAAACGCACATGCTTCTCGTCCGGGTGCAAATTGGTAAAATCAAGGACATGAAAAGCCTTGAATCCACGCTGCGAAGCATTCCCATCCGGGGTAATCAGCCGGGTTGGAACTGTGTTGGATGGGTGAAGGAAGCTCTCGAGACGCTCCAGAAAAACAAGAAAGCGCTTGGAACGTCTATCCTTGACTGGAACACTGTGCGCAATGCAACAATGGCATATATTCAGCGAAAGGCAGCTGAGCACCGTTTCGATGGTAAAGCGCCGGGCAAGTTTAACATGGATGAGGCTGCAACGTACGACCTCTTGACAAAGAAAGAATTGATACGTTGAGAGAGTAAGCAGGTTAATTTTGTAGCACTGTTATATTATTACAAGACGTCTCTTTGAATTCCAAAGGCAACATTAAATTAGTGCATTAGAAGAAAGAGTTCCATAGTTACAACATCAAAAATCACGAAAATAATGACGACGGATCTTTTCCATCTCCAGCTCGTGCGGAAAGGGTGTAAGAAATCGACCTACTTCCTCCTGCCAAAATGGATTGTATGGGTTCACATGCCACGCAGATGTATATTCCCAGTACGAGGGCATCCACGCGGCCGTCTCCCAGTCTATAATACCTGTAATCTTGTCGCCGTCTGCCAACACGTTGTAACTATTCAGGTCGCCGTGCGTGAATACTGGAGGGGGGAAAGGGCCGTCGTGGAACTCAATAAGCTTTCGCAGTCCGGGAAACTGTTCATCGTCATCGTTTGGGACGCTCTTCATATCGCTGCGAAGATCGAGATGGAAGCCCTGAATGGTCGCATAAGGGCCCCAGAAACTCTTGTCCGGCAGTCGTCCATCGTAGAACTGTCCACCGTCGACATTTCCGACAGCAAAATTCTCAGGTGGTTTGATCGTACGCAGTTCGTCGATCATGCCGCGTAGCTGTTCCAAGATACGCGCCTTGGATTCTGCTGGTCGGTAAACCCAGTCGTAGCCTAAGGTACGTCCAGGAAGCCGCTCCATAAGAATGTATACGCTATCCTTTCGTTTAAATGCGCAATATATCTTGGGGACGGGTATGGACGTGTGTTGTCTGACAAACTGAATCGCATTCGCTTCACACAACATTTTACTATTGGTGCAGCGGACGCAGAGTTTGGGCGAGACAAAGAGGACGCCTTTGGGGCTCTTCCTTCGCTTAGCGATCCATGGGATACCACCGACTTTATAAAGCAAAATCGTCGCTGCTCGCATCCATATTGTATCGTTGATGGGGGGTGAATCCATGTTGTAGGATTTGGGTGATGTTGACTGGTAAAAAGCGGCGACTTTCTGGCGCCCCTTAAATTTGCCCTTTGCTTTTGAGAGCTGCTAATGGGACGGTAAATTTTGCTATCGGCACCGTAATTTGCTGACAAGAAAAAGAAGTATCATTATGTGGGTCTTGTGATTAGTAAGCATTAATCAAGAGTTCACAGAAACAGTAGAGTACTGTCAGAAGGTATGCATTGATCAGTGCGGTGCACTGTAGGGAGTAAGGTAGACCAAAAGGGGCTAGATTAATGGTATGTATCGGTACAGAATTGTCTACATATCTGTGGCTAGGGGAGGCTGGTATTTATGTGCGGATTCTCCGTTTGCACCAATCACAGGTAAGACATAAGTGGAGACACTGTGTGCAGCATTCCGAGACCTGACAAGTACTCCATACTCCGTACGGGTGGTTTAATGCCTTGTAAGCCCTTTGTAACCCTTTGTCAGGTCTCGGAATGCTGCACACTGTGTCTCCACTTATGTCTCACCTGTGATTGGTGCAAACGGAGAATCCGCACATAAATACCAGCCTCCCCTAGCCACAGATATGTAGACAATTCTGTACCGATACATACCATGAATCTAGCCCCTTTTGGTCTACCTTACTCCCTACAGTGCACCGCACTGATCAATGCATACCTTCTGACACCCTTCGACCTGATGCGCAAATCTACTAATATGTAGCTAAGAGAACCAACGAAGAAACTACGTGCAACCTAGTAATTCGTCGAGTCGTCTCGACCTTCACCAAGCATTAGTGTTGTATTCCGTAATCACGTGGATTGACCACGTGATCTTTGCTATTTACGGCATTTCTCCCTTCACTCCTTTTACAAAACAAACAGCTCAGACTTATATGTTGGGACACTAGGATATCTGATGTTCTTGTATTTTATAAGTCGTGATGGCGAGGTAGCTGATGTTTTAGCAGGAGGCAATTCTGTCAAACATGTTTTACAAGGTAAACTTTGAATCACCATGCAAAAAACAGGAAAGATTGATGACTCGTAAATGTCTACTTGAACATTTCTAAGAGACGCGTCTCAGTTTATCTCTCGCACTTTGCACTTCCCCTAAGAGCGAGTCTTCTCGGCATGCTTGCTCAGGGCATCTCTCTCCTCGCACCATTGACAGCCTGGCAGGCCTCCGCATCTCTTGTACTCCTTCTCGACTTCAAGGTCGTCGCAGTCCTTGCCTGCTGCTTTGGCCTTGCTGCATCGCTCCACCGTAGTCTGGTCATCGTCTGGGATGTAGCCACCCAGCTCGTGCTCGATCACGACTTGAAGTTCTTTGCACATGGTGAAGTTGTGATTTGCTGTTGTGATACTTGTAGGAAAGTCTCAATGGTCTATTTGAAGCTCTTGAAGTTCTGGTGTTTGTTAGAGTAAGAAAATCTCCAGCAGGAAGAGAAACGTTTCTTTTATAGACGTCTGCAGAGGTGTCGTGAGCTCACAGGCTGTTACTCGTTCACTTCCTGCGCAGGAAAATCATGTTCGTATCTATTCGGTAGTCCATGACACACTTGCAACCAATGGTTTGGGACGTCTTACATGGTACCTGCATCATAAGAGTTGCAGCTTAAGCGTAGATCTTTAATGCTGGATTCAATCGTTGAGACTACAGAGTGCTGACTTTGAACACTTGCAATCTAACTCTACACCAGACGTGAAGATCCTACTTTAGTCTGGCCATTGGCAGACAACCAATGCTGTGGGAAAAAACAATTGGAGTGACTGAGAAAAATAGAATGATAGCTGTATTTGTATTGAAAACTTTTGCCAATGCAGTGGTAACCACTTAAAGATGCACGTGATTGAAAATAGAATCATGCAACTGAACATGGTGACATTACAAGAGTGACATTCAAGAGTTCGTACAGACCTCATCCCTCATTCTGAGTAGCCGCAAATGTGTGCAGACTGCCGGCACCACGCCAATACTGCGGCAGAGCCGTCTTGTTCGTGCCGTTGGTTTGGCTGGTCTCGCCCAGAGCTCCCCAGGCACCACCACCGGGTGTGTGGACGTGCAGCTGTTCTCCACACTGCAGCTTGACGATGCCTTTGCCGCCTACATTGACCCAGCGTGCTTTGCGTGTGCCGTCCTCCTCGACAAGGTGCAGAAGCGCCAGGTTGCGTCCCGACTTGCCCGGGCCGCCGCCCTGCATGCCATAAGGCCGGTGCGTGCGTCGTTCCGAGCTCAGCGAGAAGGTCATGGAAGCCCGGGCCTCAAAGACCCGCACGGCGCCGTTGCCACCGGGGTGGGCACCCTCGCCACCGGAGTCGTGGCGGACGGCGAACTGGCGCACGAGGACCGGGTAGCGTTTCTCGAGGATCTCGAGGTCGCTGACGCGGGTGTTGGTCATGTTTGTGTGGACTGCTGAGACGCCACTCCACGTGGGACCGCCGCCACTGCCACCGCAGATGGTCTCGCCGTACATGAACGTGAATCCCTGGAAGGGCTCGCCCTTTTTGGCCTTTTCCCCACCATAGATTTGCACGCTGTTCATGCAGCCCTGGCTGGCGGCACAGGTTCCAAAGGCTTTGAAGACGACGTCGGTGACGCGCTGGCTGGTCAGCGAGTTGCCCGTGTAGACGGCGGCGCCGCATGAAGGTGAGAGGACGGTGTTGTCGGGGATGAGGATACGCGTGGGACTGAGACAGCCCTGGTTGAGCGGGATGTCTTCGTTGATCATAGCGCGCAGACAGTAGATGATAGCCGAGTAGACGAGACTCTTGGGCGCATTGCGGTTGCCATAGGTCTCTGGATGGGTGCCGGCAAAGTCAAAGTCGGCACTGCCAGTGGCCGGGTCAATGCGGACTTCAAGATGGATCTCAGTGCCGTCGTCGAGGAAGTCGATGGCACGAAGCGGCTCCGGATGCAGGGCGGCGACTTTTCGCAGATATTGGCGAACAGCAACCTCGGCGGTGTCCTGGATGGCGGCCATGTAGCGTTGAACGGTGCGAGTGCCATAAGCTGCAAAGAGTTCCTGAATCAGCAGCGTGCCGCGCTGGTTGGCGGCTATCTGAGCCTTGAGGTCCGACAGGTTGTCGTAGATGCTGTTGGAGCCGACACAGCCGGGGAACTGGGCTGGGTCGTGAACGAGGATCTTGGTGATGCCATCCTCGTTGAAGTGGCCTTCCGAGCATAACTTGAAAGACTTGATGAGAGCGCCTTCCTGCTCGAGAGATGTGCAGTTGGGATTGCCAGAAATACCACCGAGTCCGCCAATATCGCGATGGTGACCGCGTGAGGCCGTGTAGAAGATGATTTCGCTGCTGGTCTCGTCAAAGACGGGTGTCACGACGGTGATATCAGGCAAATGAGTGCCACCGGCGTCTAATTATTAGTCTGTAAATCAAACAAAATAAGAAGAAAATAGCAGCAATAAAACCTACCCGGATGGTTCGTCACCAAGACATCTCCCGGCTTCAACTTGCCCAGGTTGCCCTCGTGCTGGTACCGCACGGCATTCTGCATGGATCCCAGATGGACCGGTACATGAGGAGCTGTCGATGGTCAGCAGCAGACACAAATCTTGTCGTTGGACTACTCACCGTTGGCTACGATTCCTCCGTCCGGCCCGAAAATGGCACAGCTAAAGTCGAGGCGCTCCTTGATGTTGAGGCTGACACTCGTCTTCTGGAGTGTGCGTCCCATCTGCTCGGCGATGCTCATGAATCGGTGGCCAAACACAGACAGCTGCACGGGATCGATGACGTCGGCGCTCACAGCCTTGGGAGCTCCCACGCCGACATCGATGATTACATGACGAGCCAGGATGGTCGCTGTGGCGCCGGGCACGACGACAATAGTCTGGGTGGCGTCCAGCAGGATGGCAGGTCCGGCGATGGATGTGTGAACGGCCAAGGAATCCAGGCGGTAGACGGGTGTCGGCACGCGGCCGGTGTCGCCAAAGTAGACTGAGGACGTCGACAGCGGGCTGTTGGCAGATTTAGGGTCGGCCTGGGCGGCTGTTATTTGGTCGACGAGGCTGTCTTCGGCTGCCAGAGCACCATCGCGGGCCATGCCACGCACACGAACGTCGTCGACCAGAATGGGACGCCCGGGAACGACAAAGCTGAACTCGGTGCGGTGCTGCTGCAAAAAGGCGGCCTCAAAGTCGCCGTTGGGCGGCTCGCGAATCATCAGAGCCGTGTCGGTGCCGCGATAGCGCATGTGCAGGTACCGCTCGAAACGCAGGTTCTCGGGAGAAAAGCGCTGCTCCTTGAGCTCGGCGTCCACTTTGGCTTGGAGAGCGTCGAGACGGGCACGCAGACGCGGTAGCGAGTCGTCTCCATAGGTCTCTGAAGTTGGTTCCTGAGCTTCGTGTACGACCTCAGCCAGGGCCATACCGTAGGCTGACAGGATGGACGAGTACTTGTGCATGACGACAGTGTTGATGCGCAGTGTTCGGGCGATGGCACAGGCATGCTGACCACCGGCACCGCCAAAGACGGCCAGACGATGGTTGCGGGCATCATAGCCACGGCCTTCGGTCAGCGAGCGGATCGGCCGACACATGCCCTCGTTGGCTACATTCAAGAAACCCACAGCGACCTCCTCGGGTGTCAGCTGCTTCTCGCTGCCGGCATTGACCTCGGCCGTCAAAGCGGCGAACTTGGTGGCC
Source organism: Dryadomyces quercus-mongolicae (assembly GCA_002215975.1). Lineage (NCBI taxonomy): Eukaryota > Fungi > Ascomycota > Sordariomycetes > Ophiostomatales > Ophiostomataceae > Dryadomyces > Dryadomyces quercus-mongolicae. The sequence continues at coordinate 193,578 of NIPS01000042.1, read as the reverse complement.
ACAATTTCGACATCCAGTGGCTGATCTTCGGTCTCGCCAAAAATGTGTGGAAAATGCTCTGGCAGGAGACGTCCGAGGAACAAATTGGCGTCAGTGACCGTCAGTGGACCACCCTTTCGGTAACAGGCCGGCCCGGGATGAGCACCGGCACTCTCAGGTCCAACGACAAACAATCCGTTCTTCCAAAAGAGCACCGAACCTCCACCGGCAGCCACAGTGTTGATATCAAGCTGCGGCGACTGGATGGTGATGCCGGCTGTCGTGGTTTCAAAAACATGTTCGTATGTGCCGGCATATCGACTGACATCCGTTGACGTGCCGCCCATGTCGAAACCAATGACAGGCACACCGTCTTTGGCATCATATGTCGTCTTGGCATGGCCAACAACACCGCCGGCCGGACCTGACAGAATGGCCCGCAGACCGGAAAAACGCTGGAAATCGGCCAGACCACCGTCAGACTGCATGAACTGGCAGCGTGTGTTGGTGGCAGCAGCACGGGCCAAAGTGCCTTCAAAACCGGCGCTGAAACCGTCGATGTACCGCTGGACAGTGGGCGTCAGATAGGCATCGGCCGTGGCAGACATGCCGCGCGGCACCAGGCGGACCATGGGCGTCAGTTGGGACGACAGCGATACGTGTGAGAAGCCCATGGCCCGGGCGAGCTCGGCAATGCGGAGTTCATGCTGGGGGAAGGTGTAAGAATGGGCGAGGCAGACGGCAATAGACCGGAACCCGTCATCCCACAACGTCTGCAGAGCTGCCGTAACTTCGGCCTCGTTGAGTGGTTTCAGAATGCGGATTGTGTCTCCGCTGAGTCCCTGCGTGGTGGTCCCAATGTGCTTGTTCTCGGCCAGTGGCACGTCGACGGTGACGCGCTCATCGATCTCTACGCTGCGGCTGTAGAGAACGTCGGCCTTGCGGATGTCGAGATCGAACAGTTTGGGCCGCGTCTGGTGGCCGATCTGCAGCAGCTCACCAAAGCCTTTGGTGATCAGCAATGCACAGCGTTCGCCCTTACGCTCAAGCAGAGCATTGGTGGCGACAGTTGTGCCCATTCGGATGGAAGCTGGTGGTCAGCAGATGTTGTCTTTCATCAGACGATAGCTCACTTACCAATCTTCGATGTGTCCAGCTTGGCCGTCCGTGGAATGGCCTCGCCCGTGGCGATCTCAAGGATCCGCCGGATGCCTTCAGTCGGGGCATCGCTGTAGTTGGTAGGATCTACAGAGAGCAACTTGATCACAATGTCTGGTTTGCCAGGCACGATTCCAATGCAGTCTGTAAAAGTGCCGCCACGGTCTTTGACAGGTTAGAGCTTGTCATAACCAGTAGAAAACTCACATACCAATGTAGACGCGGATCTTGTCGTCGGCCAGCACAGGCTGTGCCGTTCTGTCTGCCACAAATTCTCCCATGGTATCGTTTCCGCGCTGAATCCAAAGAGGAATGGTAAAGTGGACAGTGGACGTTCACTGTTGCCAATCTCGACGGCACTTATCAGGCTCGTCGCATGATATATGTGGCACGATATCTGTCTGGGCTGTCCGTCTATCTTTCCCCAGAGCCTGTCAGCATGGAAAGCTACCCCGGCTGACAGAAAATCGTCGGAGCCCGCACCGACACGGGAGGCTGACCGGATGTCCACTTTTTTCGGAGGTCACCGACGCCCCTGTCATCCACCCAACATGCTGTTGCGAATGGCATCGTTGCCAAAACAATCTTCTTATCTTGTCTGTAGAGATATGGAGATGAGGTCAGGTTTATAAACGGCCAGGGCCCGAAAGCTGTCTCTTCTTGCATAGTTCGTTTGTAGTTCTCCTCCCCATTGTCATGGCTTCCGATCCTGTCCCTTCGGACGTCTCGTCCACCGAGAAAAAAGCCGTAACTAGCATCGAGGCCCACAAGGCTCCGTCTATCGGTAACGGTGCTATCGAGGTCGATGCCGATGTCGCTACCCAGATTCTCGCCGCTGCCGGCGACCACTCCCCCATTACCGAAGCTGAGAAACAGGCTGTCCTGCGCAAGATCGACTGGCACATGGTGCCCATGCTGCTTGTGTGCATGCAGCTGAGTGGTTGGGACAAGGTTGTCATCGGCACGGCGGCCATCTATGGCCTGCGTACTGACCTCGGCCTCACTGGCAGCCAGTACTCCTGGGCCGGCTCCATCATGTACTTTGCCTTTCTGCTGTGGATCTTCCCCACGCTGTATCTGCTGCAACGCCTACCCACCGGCAAGTACCTCGCCGTCAACATCATTCTCTGGGGCATCGTCGAGCTCTGCCATGCCGTCTGCACCAATGCTGCCAGCCTGCTCGTCTGCCGTTTTCTGCTCGGCATCTTCCAGTGCTGCGACCTGCCGGCCATGATCATCATTGCGAGTAAGTGTTCCCGTTCCCCGAGTGAGATCCAAGCTGACAAGCAGCCATGTGGTGGAAGAAATCTGAACAGCCTCTCCGCAACTCCATCATCGTCTCCGTCACTTCTTCCATCGGCAACGGCCTCATCTCCTATGGCTTCGGCCATCTGCAACACGCCGCCCTGGCCAAGTGGAAGTACATTTTCCTCGCTGTCGGTAGCTTCACAGTTCTCTACGGAATATTTATGCTCTTCCTACTGCCCGACAGCCTAGCTGATGCCCGCTGGCTGTCCGACCGCGAGAAACTCGTCGCTGTTGAGCGGTTGCGCGACGAAAAGCTCGGCATCGAGAACAAACACTGGAAATGGGACCAGGCACGTGAAGCCGTACTCGACAAGAAGAACTGGATTCTCTGGCTCTTTTTCATCTGCATCAACATTCCCAACGGCGGCTTGATCTCGGTACGTCTCAGTGTTCATGTTCTATTTCATGCTTACTAATCATCTGTAGTTCACAACCATCATCATCAACGACCTCGGATTTTCCACACTCAACTCGTCTCTCATGACAATTCCCACAGGTGTTGTTTCCACTCTCAGTGGTATATTCTTTAGCTTCTTCCTGGGAAAAATGCGCAACTTTCGGTCTCTCATAACGGCAATTTCCCTGATTCCTTGTCTCGTTGGAACCATTTTGATGTATGGTAAGTTGTACTCACTCTGTCCTCGTTTACTTCTTTTCTAACCTCCAGTCACCCCGAGAACCAACAAAGCTTCCCAGCTGGTCGGTCTCTACCTCGCCTACGTCTACTGGGCCCCGTACATTTGCGGCCTCGCCATGTTCCAAGCCAACACGGCCGGCCATAGCAAAAAAACATCTGTCAACGCCATGGACTACGTGGCTTATGCCGTCGGCAACATTATCGGACCCCAAACCTTCCGTTCTGACCAGGCTCCCAAATATACCGGTGCTGTCATCGCCATGCTTCTTTGTTATGCCGTGGCCATTGTATTGGCTTTGGCCTATGGATTTGCCTGTCGCTATGAAAATGCTCAGCGCGACAAGGCAGCGGTGGAGGAGAATGTGGATGAACATGCTGCCGACTTTTTGGATTTGACAGATAAGCAAAACGCAAGTTTCCGGTATACAACATGAGTCGTTTTAGAATTGAATATATTTTTCGAAGAAAAAAAAAAGAAAAAAACGTACAGCAGCGGGTATTCGCTGGTCGTCACCGACCCAACTACTAATCCGCCGATTACTGGTTTAACTAGGGGAGAGCGGACGGGATCCCGTGCTTTCCAGTATCTATGGCCGTACGTGGAAGATGTCAGAGTTCTGAACCATCATATACTCCGTACACGGTTGACACCTCGCTGTCGTTGTTGCTTACTAAGCACATGTATCACGGCCAACTTACAGTCCTCGAATTCTAAGCTTATCACCAATACGATCACTCTAATGCATATACAGTATGTATTTTAACATCCATACATTTAGAGACTGCACTGCTTGTCCAAAAGATCTCTCAGCTCTCTCGGCTTCCCACCCATCCGTGGCGCATTGCCACCGTCCGAACCGCTTTTGCCCCATCGCCACTTATCGGCCAGTTCGACATTGAGCGTGCCCAGCATGCTGTCGAGCACAAAGTTGCCGATCAGAGGCAGAAATTTCCAAGCGTGTGCCGAGCCTCCAGCCGCCACGTGCAGCTTCGGGATGCGTGGATGCGGTGCAATGATAAAGTCGGCACTGGGTGTTTGGGAAAGCCTTTCATGGCAGTGTTAGTTCTTTTTGTCTTTCCTGGTCTCATTTAAGACTACTCACCAGCACAATTTTGTGCGGTCGAATGGCCGGTCAGCCAGACTCGGCATCAACTCGCGCAAATCCTCTCGCAGTGATGCTTCCGCCTCGGCCGGGATATGATCGCCGGGATGTGTTGCCGTGGTTCGTGGGTACGATATTTTGATTTCACGGGTCAGATCTTCGGGATGGGGCACCGTGATCGTGTTGCAGTAGCCCTGTGACCGACGTAGAATTTTCATCTCGCCACGATAGGGCGGGAACATGTTGAAGCCAGTCGAGAGGTTGGTCGTGATAGACATGTGCTTCCACTTGGCCACCTCGGCATTTGTCAACTTGACCCAGGCCACCTCAATGGCGGATGAGTAGGCGAGGCCCTCCAGATCGACAAGCCGGTTGGACCATGCACCCGTGGCCAGGAGTATCACATCGGCTTCGATGAAACGGCCGTCTTCGAGCTCGACACCGTGTGCCTGTCCGCTGATAGGGTCGACAGACACACGGCGAACCGGAGTACCGCAGAGGAACTGGATCGAAGGCTGTGCCAAGCAACGTTCGTAGTAGATGCGCACAGTCTCACGGGCGTCAATGAACGCGTCTTCGAGGTTGCAGTAGCCTTGGTTCCACCGCCGACGTCCATGAGGAAGCTGTGTATCTGGAACTGGTTGTGCTTGCGGGCCATGAATACGTTGAAAGACGTCGGTGGCTGTTGGCATCTCGACGAAGCTGTCGGCCGGTTGTCGTTGCTGCACATGTTCGAGACCTTTTTGCCAGATGTCGAGGAATCGTCCTGGTTGACCATCGCATGCAAACGCCATGCCTTGCTTGAAGTAATACGGGCGTAAATCCGGGTCCTCCTCGAGCTTCTTTTGAGCCTCCGCAGCCAAACGGGCATAGACGGGGCCGGCATAATCAGCACGAATGCAGCGTGTCGTGTCGACACTCGTGGCGTCCTCCACGGGTGGAACAGCTCGATCGACTATGGTCACCTTGGTAGACGGAAACCGTTTAGCAATGGCCAGGGCCGTCGAAAGACCGAATATGCCGGCACCGACGATGATGGCGGACGCAGGTTCAGCCATGCTGACACAGTGTTAATATATATCTTTGCAGATGTATGCACGGTATGAAGAATCTGAGTCAATCATACAACCAAAGATACGAGGAGCAGATCTCCACGGAATTGGCCCCGGTATCGTAGATATACGTTTGCTTACGTCGTATGGATGGACCTATCGGCGCAGAGCCGATGCGTATCATCGGCCAACGCCGACTACGGGGCCATGTTCCATGCAGATCCACCCGCCGTTGAACGTGTGGGGTGTCGCTTGATACGAAGGGCAACCGAACAGGCTCCCTGGCTCCGAGAGGTCATACGGGTTCCGCTTGTGATAACTGGTCCATGGATTAGCTGGATGCCTGCGGCTGCCGGTCGCAGTGTGTTTGGTCACGTGACTCGTTCTCGATAGCAGAGGGAGGATACGCATACCGCACGCGGCAAGTCATGACGTTTTCCGATCTTTCCATAGTCTGCAGTTCTCGTCCATGGAACAGACTGTGGCAGGAAATCCGGCCGAAGCATGCGGCGCTATGCCTGCAGAGCCTCGGACAGTTCTCGCACGGTCCAATATCACCGCATGTCAGCGCTGCCGGCGGCGGAAGCAAAAGTGCGACCACAAGTTGCCGGTATGTTGTATGGTTGGTTCTTTTTGTGTGGGAATATGGACTGACTGGACAGAAATGCCGGTCGTGCCAAAAGGCTGGAGTGGAGTGCGTGAGTATTGACGCCGTCACGCAACAACATATCCCACGCAGCTATGTCCACAGCCTCGAAGAACGGGTGGCCTTTCTCGAGAATACGCTGCTGAATCATGGCATTCAACACTATGACCAATCTTCAGAGATGTCTGGCGTGGCTATTGTATCGGTCGGCCTGCGGATGCCGTCTGGACCGATGGCCTCCTCCTCCGCTACTGTCTGCAGTCATTGTGCAGCTGTAGTGGACCGCGCTCGAGATGTTGTCGACCAGGGAGTGGCTGGCCGTCTTGGTCTCGAAGCTCGTCTTGGGCCCGATGGGCTCTGTTCAACATTCACAGCGGCGCTGTTGCGTCATCTCTATGTGACCGAAGCCATGCGAGATGGGCAGCCAAGTTTGGTAGCGGAAGAAGAAGGTTACGGGTTGATGCCGGTTCAACAACTGGACACATCTCCGGCAGAGCTGCCCGATCCCAACGTAGCCGAGCACCTAATCCAAGTATTCTTTGAACTGTCCAACTTCAGTGTGCCGATTCTACATGAGCCGAGTTTCCGGGCACGGGTGGCAGCGCTTCGGACAGCTGATCAAGATGATCCACGAGCGGCCTTTTTTGCTTTTATCGTCTTCGGCATTGCTCTGTTGACATTGCAGAAACATGATGCCGTCAAAGTGTCGACTTCTTTGTGTGAACGCTACTACGCAGCAGCTCTCTGCAGCCTCGATGCTGCTGGACTTCCGAGTGACGACCTCGAAGGCGTTCAGGCTCTTTTACTCGTCGCTCTGTACGCATATCTACATCCACGTGCCTTCCAGCCATGGCGTACTGTGGGCATGGCCATGCATCTGGCCGTATCGCTAGGACTGCATCGAGATCAGCCAGCACCCACCGGCCGGTCGGATCACTCTACTCCGACAGATGCTCTCACATTGGACACACGACGTCGCGTCTTCTGGGTGGCCTATGCCATGGACCGCACAGTTTCCAGTGTGTTGGGACGACCCTTTGCTATCTCAGACGGGGCCATTTCGTGTCCGCTACCGAGTCCCGTCGAGGATGCCTACATCACGGCTGAGGGTATCCCAGATGATGCACCCATTGGCAAGAAAGCCTTTGGGCTGCACTATCTGCGATATCGACAGTTACAATCTGAAATCCAGGTGGTTCTCTATGAGAAACGCCCGTTTGGCGTTCCTGATCTACTTCCACTTCCCCTCGATTATGCCGCTTGGCAACGCCACATGCACGGCCGCCTCGAACAGTGGCTGGCCGAACAGCCTGCTGCTGGAACTACGGCCCATTCTCTCGTGGCACCTGCCGAAGCCCTCGACCTAGCCTTCCACCAGGCTGTCCTGCTGCTCTTCCGTCCCAGTCCGGCCATCCCGCACCCACCACCGTCTGCTCTTCTGCTGCTGGCCGATGCTGCCACTGCCACTATTCAACTGTACCGTCGCCTGCACCGCGAGAACAAATTGCGTCTCTTCTGGCAGGCCGTACACAATCTCTTTGCCGCTGGCACGGCACTCATCCACTGCTATACGCATGCTGTCGCCGTGCGCGCCCGCATATCCCTGCGTGCCCTCGAGGGCTCCGTTCACGCCTGCTCCGCCGTCCTATGGGCCATGGTCGAGCGTTTTCCCTCAGCCAAGGGCACGCGTGATGCTTTTGACGTCATGGCCACGGCTGCCCTCGACTCGCTGTCTGCTGATATTCCATCAGGCGCCAGCGATGGCAGCGGAGCCAGCATGGTGGGAGAATCACCGGGGATGCACAGTTTGCCGGGACGCATGCAACCCATGCTGGTGGCTGAGCAGGGCTTTTCGCAGGCGACGGACTTGGCTGCGTGGCCAGGGCCAATGGATGATATTGGAGGTTCGGGACCCATTGTCTCCGAAATGTCCCCGTCTTTGTTTCAGGGATCGCTCGGCATGTCGACCTGGCTGTGATATACAGAAGTTCTTATCAAAATGGAACGACTTTTCTTCGAAACATACAGCCATGGGCCCGCCATGACTTCTTCGGACGACGCCGAAAACGATCGGCCCAGTCCGGCAGTCGGAAGAGTTCTCATCACAGCCGTTCGATGCATTAAGAAGACCCAAGAGGCTGATAATTGTCTTTTGAATGTACGGAAACGAACTATCCTTCCCAAAACATCATGGCCACGTCTGATCCCTCTCTCTCTCACCAGTCCACAATCCTCGTCGTCGGTGCCGGCGTCTTCGGACTCTCGACTGCTCTATGGCTCGCCCGTGCTGGTTATGAAAACGTCACCGTCCTCGATATGCAGGACAATTCTGTTGCCGGCTACGACCCCAGCCGCATCGACAGCGCCTCGGCCGATATCAACAAGATTGTGCGCTTCAGCTATGGTACAGAGGTCCACTACCAACGTCTGGCTAGCGAGGCTGCCCAACTATGGGAGCAATGGAACCAGGACGCGGCTGCGTGTGGGTCTCCCAAGCTGTGGTACAACCGTGGCATGGTACGCATGAGTGCCACCAACGAGCTGGGCGCCTTTGAGCTGCAGACATTGCGCAACATGGAGCAGGAAGGCATCCGCGACAGGCAATTTCGCACCGACGACGCTGCTGATGTAGCTCGTGCTCACGAGCGCGGCTGGGCACACAAGCTGGATCCCTGTCGTCGTCAGCAGCGGTTCGGCGTTCACAAGGCCGTACTAGACTCGACAGCCGGCTTTGTGGCAGCGAATCGGAGCTGTGAATGGGTCCGAATGCTGGCGGAGAAGGCCGGTGTCCGATTTTTCCTGGACCGGACGCGAGGAAAGGTGGTAACTATTGATGAAAAAGAAAACCGGCCGGTTGTGAAAACAGCTGATGGCCTTGAGCATGTTGCTGATCTAGTTGTCGTCGCTGGTATGTACTTTTTTTTGAGATATTTCTTTCTGATTATTCGCTCACACTACAGGTGGTGGATGGACACCTTCACTATTGCCTGAAGTATCACATCTGCGCGAGACAACTGCTGGCTCAGTTGGCATGGTTACGATTCCTCGCGACAAACCCGATATATGGGACCGGTTTGCCCCAGAAAACTTTCCCGTGATCACCTGGGGCATGAAAGAGGGTGTTGGTCTCTATAGTTTTTCACGGGATGACAATGGAATTGTCAAGATCGGATATCGGGCGACGAAGTGAGAAAAGCCAACCAAAAAACCAAACAATTCATACTAATCCATTAGATGGACAAACTACGACGATGTTAATGGCCACTACATTTCTATACCCAAGACAGCACATATTACGGGAAAAAAAGAGACAAATGTTCCAAAGAAAGCCATGGAAGGAATCAAGAGTACGTTTATATGTTTTTTCTTTTATTTTCTTTTTTCTAACGCCCTAGAACACATCTCTGTAAATATGCCCGATCTTGTTCCCCTTGGGCTATCCGCCACAAAACTCTGCTGGTACACAGACAGCATCGACAACTCCTTTGTTGTGGACTACGTTCCCGGCCGCACAGGCGTGGCTGTTTGCTCCGGAGGCAGTGGTCATGGCTTCAAGTTTCTGCCGATTCTTGGCCGCGAAGTCGTCAAGATCCTTGAGAAAACAGACACGCCGACTGTGTATGCACGCATGTGGCGCTGGCGCTCGGCGGACCCGTCCGCCAAGACGCGCAACGGGCTGGCGGAGGGCGCCTCCGGCTCCCGAGTGCTGACTAAGCAACCGATGGCAAACCGCGCCGACTGGGTGTTTACGGAGCGTGCGCGAGTATGAACAAATAAATAGAATGCATGACTAAATAAATACCTGAAGTGGCTAAAAGGAAACGGGATGTCTATTCACGAGGACTTTGCCGCACGTAGTTCGGCATCCAGGCCACCGTCGGCGGCGAAGCAGCCAAACACGCCCATGAACTCGCGGCACGACGCCAGCTGAGCAGCCAGGCGGCTGATGGGAAGACGGTAGACATTCTGTTCGGGAAGACGTTCCTTGTCGCCCCATTCTTCGACGATCTCCGCATTCTCCTGGTGGGCAGCGTCCGTCAACTCCCAGGACACGTCTAGCAGTCCGCCATGAGGATCGGCCGTGAACAGGGCGGGCGCGTACTTGAGCGGTTCGCCGCGGGCATAGTCGTCGACCAAACCAAAGACGGATCCGGAGGTGCCCGGCAGTTGCGGCGGCGGAGCCCGGAAGAGGGCGGCCTCCTCCCAACCGGGGCCGAGACGTTCGAGCAAAATCAGACGACGCCAGTAGCCGTACGTGTGGAAGGTCGCGGGCAGATAAAAGTCGCGAGCGCCCGTGGCCTTGCGAGCTGCCACTTCTGCGAGGTAGTGGGTTTTGCAGCGCTCGATGCGTTCCTCCTCTGATTCGTCGGCGCGTCGCGGCAGTCCGACCACTTCGATGCGGTCGCGGTCGTCCCGGACCGTCCGCTGGCACCGCTCGTGCTCCGTCCCTGTATGAATCTTCAACGCCAACGCCCGCACGTATTCTGGATCGTTCGCCTCTGGCGTTGTATCGTACAGCACTAGTGCAAATAGCGGTCGATCCGTCGTCTCGTCGTCGACGGAGTAGGCGGTGAAGCAGGGAGCGCCATCATGGCTGGGTGCTGCCTCGACGACGGGCCGTTGTGGCAGCTTCTTGCGCGGCAAATGGCCTTCTGGATGTAGTGGCAGAGCGTCTTCTTCTGATGAGGTCGACATGTTGACGGTGGATGGCGGTGGGACAAGTCTGATGTTGGGCAGGAGAGCACATAAGAGGCGGGGTCTTGGTCACGTGATATGAGGTCTTATAACGGAGTAATACTGGATTCCGTTGAACTAGGACTCCGAACTACTCCGTATTGCCTATACTCCGTATTCTGTGCTGTTCCGTACTGTTCCGTACTGCTCCGCACTGCTCCGCAGAACTAAAGCAGACTATTCTTATGGTGCGTTCATCCTGCCGGACAAACGTGGCGCTGCATTTGCTCTTCGATTTGTTCCAGTTGGGCTCAGACTTGGTGTCGGGTGTGCAATCTCATCCATATTCTTTGGCTTCATTGATCTCGCGTATGGGAGACCACTGACACTATCAGATCATCTAATGCCGTACGCCATCATAACATAGACGATGTCGTCCGTGTCTCGTATCAGGGGGAGACAAGGTGGAAAGTTCTAGACAAAGGGAACGTCTGTCACCAAAGTCGAGGTGGCTTTCGTGTAGGTTCGCACTCGGTTGCCCTCGGCGACAGACAAGAAGTTTGACAAATATCTACTTCGTAGACATGTAGACGGTGAAAGAAGAAGAAGAAAACTCACTCTTTTGGACACGTCTGCGCAACAACCACCAAAGTCTTAGGCACGCTGATCGGGGTGTAAATAGCCCATCTCGCATTGAAGCGATAGCAAAGATCCATGTTTGATAAGCCGCAAGATACAGTCCAGGTCTGGAACGCGCAGTCCAGTCTGCTCTACGGCGTACTCCGTACTCCATACTGCTAGCAACATTCACAAGACGCTCGGACTCGAGATCTGCATCAGCTCACCGGGACCCACCTTTACGCCGTCGGCACGTCTCGAGTAGCGTGGTGGCGTCGCTGACGGCCATGTCGATCGTTGCCTATTGCCCACAAAAGCAGCCAATGGCTCGACCACCGACTGTGCACGGTTGTACGAGGCTGTGCCGGGCGACTATAGAGTATGGATTACTCTGTACTGAACTCTGATTATCCTCCGTGTCAGCATCGTGCTCGTCAACTTTTGATTCTCAATTCCCAGGTCAACAGAAAATGTGTCCATTCATTCTTTTTCTGCCAAGCTTCTAAAACCATTCCTGGCTAACCGAAGTCAGCTGTACGAACCTTTTCGCATACGCGTAGTATTGGGTGGAGCCAGTCGGAGACCGTATGTGCCGTTTCCGTTTTTCTTTTCTTTTTCTTTTCTTTTTCAGCTTCTACGGAGTATCCCCAGCGCTTCTTCTCTGACATCCGCAGTCGGCTATGCCGGCTCATTGCTCCCTAGACAATGCTTCCAGCTATCCTTATTTCCGGCCTCTACGTGCCGCCCGGCATCTAATGTGTTGACGGCACGCACATAGACTGCGCATTCTACATTGACGGCGCCGACTATCAGTAGCATCTCGTGAAAGCCGCCTACGTGAGTAAGTGCGCCTTGGCGGTTGACGTCTTTGGCATCGCCTTTTCCTCCCTGACGGAATGAAGTCCGAGCTTGGACTACGCTGGACAACTGAAAACTGCATCTTTGCCGAGAACACTAAGTTACTGTGTCCAGTCGTGGTCCACCAACGAACCGACCACGACTTCTGCCACTTCTCCGAGTGCTCTACCCACAGCTACCGGATCCATCTCCAGTTGCGCGCAGTGGACTTTTGCCGATCGCGGTCTTAGCTGTGAGGAGCTACTGCAGACCTGGAACATGACGCTCGCCTGTCCGCAGGCACTGATTGCAGCGGGCTTTGTGTAGAAAACCGACTACTGTACGACAGAGGCGGCCAGTATCGTCTCCATTCCTGGGACTTCGCTTTCAACGACAATCTCGAGTATCGTCAAGCCGGCAATCTCAGTAATCACGTTGCTCAAAGTGTGTTTCTTCTGTCTCATTGTCTTGTTTTGTTCTATTGTTTCTCCAACAACCAACAGCCAACGACACATGTGCCACGGCAGAGGATAACTTTAACATTAGACACACAATTCCATACATGGAAACAAACTGTGTCCACTGATAGCACCAACAAATTTTAAGCCGACAAACCGGGCGTCTCCTTGTAAATGGCCAGCTGGATGACAGCGTATGCTTAGTAAGCAACACCAGCAGACGAACAGAAGACGGACGGCTCCCACAGTTGATGCAAAAATGCATGCATTCTATACCAATTGTATATGTGTGGCCAGTGTAGAAGAAAATATTGGTATTAAAAATAAGCTTAGTGCGCCAGAGATCTGGATGAACTATGCATGTTTGAATAATAAAGACTCCCTAAAATGTTTCCTCTACAGCAACATTACAGCCAGAAAATACCAGCCATCAAGAATGCCAAGCCAGCGCCAATGTGTGCAACAATCTTGGCACCGGAGCTGACGACGACGACAGACGCCGAAGGCTGGGCGGCAGTCGTGTAGGATGTTCCGTTGCTGCTGCTACTACGGGTGAGTGTGCTGCATGTGGTGCAAGCAGCCGCAGCACTGTTCTCGACAGAGGGGGGAACTGTTTCGGTGGTGGTACTGGTGAGCGTGCTACATGTGGTGCAGGCAGCACCAGCACTGTTTCTGACAGCAGGTGGGACGACTTCGGCGGTAGCACTATTGGTGGTGCCGGCAGACGCGCTGACCGTCTTCGTAGACGCACTGGCAGTTTTGATGGTTGCAGATTCTGCTACTGCTGGCACCGTAGGCGCCACTGCAGGTGCTGTGGGTGTCAGGGTAGGCTGGGGACAAGTGATAGTAGTTGTAATGGGACTGCTGCCACAGGTGGTGCAGGTGGTGACGGTGACAGTGAAGCCGGATGGGGCCTCGCTCTCTGTAAGCGTGCAGGGAGAAGTGTCGCAGCTCTTGGTGAGGGTGTACGTGCTCGTCGTGACGCCCGTAGAGCAGAGTGCCTCGTATTCGGTTGTGTAAACGTATGTTGTTGGCGTGGGACACTCGGTCAGGACGGCCGTCGACGTGGCATGATTGGTGAAAGTGACAGTCGACAGAGTGCTCGTGAGCACACACGAGCTGTCCTTGGACGTGGCCAAGTTCAGAAGGGATAGAAGCGAGTATGTAGAATTCTTCATGTTGTAGAGTGGCAGTGTGGAAGATTGTAAATTCAAACGAGTGAAAATGGTTGAACGAGTGACGAGATGTACAGACAGATAAGCAGAAGGAATCGGGAGCTCTCACTTGAGGCCGATGCTAAAGCTATGATGCAGCTTCGGTACAAAGAACGCCGTCTTATTTGACGGTTATATACACCAACGACCGGATTGGGACACGCGAGTCGGTGATTCTCTACAAGTATCGTCGTGAAGGCTTGTCTCGTTCCTGGTAAACAAAGAAAGTACAAACAAAGGAATGAGGACAAGATATGTTCAAGAGAGAGAACTGCCAAATTAGTTCGGTGGTGTCCCTTCTACGCGAAAGTAAGCGTTACGTGACAGCGGAACGAAATTCGCCAACCCGATGCAACCGATATGCGAGATATACGCCAACATAGGTACTACGGCTATTACCCTTGCTGCTGGAAATACATACCCCGTACGGTGTATTCAATTTAACCGTACACGAGGTCTCACGATTCCATTGCCTAGTTCTATTTAGTGTGCTATGCTCTTTCTCGTGTTTGAAACCAGCAAATAGTCCCAGCAGAAATGTATGCAGTCGGATCGGGAAGTGCAGCGAGGGACGGGATTGGATGGAAAGCGAGCAGAGAAATCTCTCATCCACAAGGTTCTAGACCTGAGGTCTGTCGAGCCGGACCCGTGCCATATTGAGGAAAGGGTGGGGGGACAGGTAAGACAAAAGACTAGAGGGATTATATACGATTGGCTCATGGAAGTGGTAGCAGTCCCGATGTCTTAGATGCGCTACCTATGGCTACCCTGTATCCGATCTGGAAAGGTACGAGTAGTACGAGTAGGGGAGGTAAGGCGCACGGCACAGACCCACATGGAGGCGTTCGGTAGAAGCCGTACGGAGTAGAAAATGGGATAAGCGAGTGGTAAAGCGCCGAGAAGTCCTTCAGGTGATGTGGTTGGCGAATTTTTGTTAGCTCCAACACTCTTTGTCTTGAATATGTCTTGGGCTCTTCTGTCTCAGGAGATCCTGGCCTCGTAAGCCAATCATACACAGCCGACGAGTTCTCCTAAAGTTGCTTCATAAGCTATTGAGGCTTGACAGGGGCGGTCCTGGTGATCTCGATTTGTTTCCGTTGTTCGATACTACTGTGTTATGCCTAATAATCCTTCTTATACAGAATACGGAATACGAAGGATGCAATAGCTGCAGATTCCCCGCATTCTTCCAATATTTCATCCACGCACAATCACGAGCTGCTCTGCTGAATCAAATCCACTTTGGCCCCGTCCTTGGCCATACACGATTCGGCCAAGAGTGTAGTCTTTATTGTAGCAGTATTGGCCGTTCACTACTATTTGAAATGCGAGTTGCCAAGAAGACATGCACGCACTTCCGGACGAAGCTCAAGTCCGAACAAGACTATGGGCGTTGACGTGGGTCAATTAGGTGAGCCCTTTCCTTCTTAAAACTTTCTTAGAGCTCTCTTAAAGCTTTCTTAAAATAGCCGAGTGCGGTATACGACAGCTTGGCTCTGACAAACAAAGAGCGGGACCGGTAGGTCAAATTCTTCCCCTTGGAAAGGAGGTATGACACCTGCGTATTGTTTTCAGCGTGACCCGCCGAGAATGAGAGCGGATACATTCGCAAAGACGAACACGCTTTCTACAAAGGAGGTATCCAGAGGGGGGCATGATTGTGGCTCGGGGTAGCCCCGGGAAGGCATGAAAGGAAATTGTTCTGTCTTGTATAAGCCGAATTTGAGTTTGAGTCTAGTTTTGTCCGTTGTTGACTCTGGAGAGTTGAGGCGAATATATATTCACACACCTGGCTATTCTCTGTGCTCAGAACTGCAGCGGATATCCAAAGTCCCGTTCCTCCTTGCTCAAATCTGAAGAGAAAAACACTCGTTACGCCAACCTTTGTACTTTGTTTGAATTTATTTTTTATCTCGGCTTCTTTCTGGTCGTCTTCATCATGCGTGTCGCAAGTCTTCTTGCGGCGGCTGCCGCCGTGGGCAGTCTGCTCCTAGACGGGGTGGCTGCCATGCCAGAAGACGACTGTCCTGTTCCGGTCTACGTCCAACCCATTGAAGTGGTTGGACTGACGCCTATTCTGTTTAATGTCACTGTGACCACGAACACTGTGATCCGTCTCAGTGGTGCCACCGTGGTTATTACCAATGCCCCAACGCATCTGTCAACTGTTGTCACGAAAACGGTCACGTCCACATCTATTGTGACGAGGTATGTCTCTGATAACGTTCTTTTCTTGATTGAAACTAACACACCAGTAGTGATACTTCTCTCTTTACTGGTTCCTACACTACGATCACGGGTCACTGCAGCTGCACTGGCACTACCACCATTACTCTGCCGCCATGTGGAACATGTGCGGTCGGAACAGTCATTGTGCAGACGCCTAGAGGCGGCGGAAGCGCCTTTACAGGCCCCTACACGACCCTGACAGGTGGCTATGACGGGTCTGTGACCGGCACCGTGACACTACCGCCGTCTGGAACTGGCACTGTTGGCACTGTGATCGTGCAGACGCCCGCCATCTCGTTTACAGGGCCATATACCACCCTGACGGTCGGATACGATGGGTCTACGACTGCCACAGTGACGCTGCCGCCGACCGGGACGGAGACAGTCGGAACCAAGATCGTCCAGACACCCAGCAGCACCTTCACGGGGCCGTACACGACTCTGTTTGGTGGGTATGATGGCTCCACAACAGCAACCATCACGCTTCCGCCGTCTGGCACCGACACAATCGGCACCATGATCATCGAGACACCCACTACGTTCTTCACGGGTCCGTACACGACGACCACCGCTGGCTATGGTGGATCTAGCACGGCTACCATTACGCTGCCTCCCTGTGGCACCTGTTCGGTCGGAACCGTGATCGTTGTAACACCCACAGCGTCGTTCACGGGACCTTTCACTACTCTTACGGGTGCCTGTAGTGTGTGCGTTGCAACAACTATCACGCTGCCTCCCTCTGGCACCGGGACAGTCGGGACGGTGATTGTCGAGACACCTGGGAAGAACACCTTTACAGGTCCTTACACGACTCTGACGGGTGGTTACGGTGGATCTGTAGCCACAACGATCACTCTTCCTCCTTCGGGCACAGATACCGTCGGCACTGTGATCGTCGAGTCTCCCACTGGTGCCTTTGCCGGCCCTTACACTACTCTTACAGGCGCTTGCAGCGCGTGTGCTCTTACGATTATTACTCTTCCCCCCTCTGGCACAGGTACCGTCGGTACTGTGATTGTTGAGTCGCCCACGAGCAGCTTTACTGGTCCTTATACAACTATTACCGGTGCTTATGGCGGCTCTGTTCTCACGACCATTACTCTGCCCCCCTCTGGCGCCGACACTATCGGAACTGTGATTGTTGAGTCTCCTACTGGCAGCTTTACTGGCCCTTACACGACTATTACTGGTGCCTACGATGGCACTGTCCCAACAACCATCACGCTCGCCCCCTCGGGCACTGACACTGTTGGCACTGTTATCGTCGAGATGCCCACCAGCAGCTTTACCGGTCCTTATACTACTCTGACAGGTGGTTACGGTGGCTCTGTGCCTACAACTATTACGCTCGCTCCCTCTGGCACCGACACTATCGGAACTGTGATTGTCGAAACTCCGATCAGCAGCTTTACAGGGCCCTACACCACGATCAACGGTGGATATGGCGGTTCTGTGACGACGACCATCACGCTGCCGCCATCGGGCACAGACACCGTCGGCACCGTCCTCGTGGAGACCCCGACAGGCAATTCTTGTGGTACAGGCGGTCTAGACAAAAGAGCATGCGGAGATGACGAATCCAGCACCTTCACAGGGCCGTACACCACTATTACTGCGCCCTACACCGGATCTGTCTTGACGACTGTCACGCTTCCACCTTCGGGAACAGACACAGTAGGCACTGTTATCGTGGAGTCCCCAACAAGCAGCTTCACAGGGCCGTACACTACGGTTACTGCGCCCTACGACGGATCTGTCTTGACGACGGTCACGCTTCCGCTTTCGGGAACGGGCACAGTCGGCACTGTTATCGTTGAGAGCCCGGGTCCTGCCACCTTTACGGGGCCCTACACCACGATCACTGGTGGTTATAGTGGTTCTGCACCCATTACCATTACCCTACCGCCTTCTGGAACAGACACCGTGGGTACAGTTATCGTGGAGTCCCCGACGAGCACTTTTACAGGACCGTACACTACGATTACTGCGCCTTATGATGGATCTATCCTAACAACGGTTACCCTTCCACCTTCGGGAACTGATACTGTTGGCACCGTTATTGTTGAGAGCCCGGGTTCCACCACTTTCACCGGACCCTACACCACGATCACGGGTGGCTACAGTGGCTCTGTGCCCATTACGATTACCCTGCCACCTTCTGGAACAGACACCGTGGGTACGGTTATCGTGGAGTCGCCAACAAGCAGCTTTACGGGACCGTACAC
The DNA here is from genome assembly GCA_002215975.1 of Dryadomyces quercus-mongolicae. Classification (NCBI taxonomy): domain Eukaryota; kingdom Fungi; phylum Ascomycota; class Sordariomycetes; order Ophiostomatales; family Ophiostomataceae; genus Dryadomyces; species Dryadomyces quercus-mongolicae. The sequence continues at coordinate 175,440 of NIPS01000042.1, read as the reverse complement.
CACTGTCACGGCAGGCTATGACGGCTCTATCCTAACTACTGTCACCCTTCCTCCGTCTGGTACGGATACGGTGGGCACTGTTATCGTGGAATCTCCAACAGGCAGCTCTTGCGGTTCGGGCAGTCTAGACAAAAGGGCGTGCGGAGACGGTGAATCTAGCACCTTTACCGGCCCGTATACGACGATTACTGCACCTTACGATGGATCTATCCTAACAACGGTGACCCTTCCACCGTCGGGAATTGATACTGTTGGCACCGTTATTGTCGAGAGTCCAGGCCCTACTACTTTTACCGGGCCATACACCACCATTACCAATGGCTACGGTGGCTCTAGTCCTATTACGATTACCCTGCCACCGTCCGGAACAGACACCATCGGCACCGTCATTGTGGAATCCCCGACAACCACGTTCACTGGACCGTACACTACCATTACTGCGCCATATGACGGCAGCGTGTTAACGACGATCACCCTTCCTCCTTCTGGGACAGACACTGTGGGCACAGTCATTGTCGAGAGCCCGGCAACCACTACTTTTACCGGGCCTTATACAACTATTACTGCACCGTATGACGGTTCGGTCTTGACCACGATCACCTTGCAACCATCTGGCACGGACACAATTGGAACTGTCATTGTCGAGAGCCTAGCAACTAGCACATTCACCGGACCGTACACCACCATTACCAGTGGCTATGACGGCAGCGTGTTAACAACTGTTACTCTCCCTCCGTCTGGCACGGACACTGTGGGAACGGTTATTGTTGAGAGCCCGACTTCAACCACATTTACCGGCCCTTACACCACAATTACCAGTGGCTACGACGGCTCGGTCTTGACTACTGTTACGCTTGCGCCGTCTGGTACTGATACCGTGGGGACAGTCATTGTGGAAAGTCCTACTACGGGAACATTTACTGGACCTTATACCACCATTACTAGTGGTTATGGTGGTTCTGTCCTGACAACTGTCACTCTGCCCCCCTCTGGCACAGACACTGTAGGCACTGTGATTGTGGAAAGCCCGACAACGAACACGTTCACTGGGCCTTATACTACGATAACTGGTGATTATGACGGTTCTGTCCTGACTACCGTTACGCTGCCGCCATCTGGAACAGACACCGTGGGCACTGTCATCGTGGAAAGTCCAGCAACCAGCACGTTCACCGGACCTTACACGTCCATCACCAGTGGTTATGACGGATCTGTCTTGACTACCGTCACTCTTCCACCCTCTGGCACAGATACCGTTGGCACTGTTATCGTCGAAACTCCGACTGTTTCGACCACGTTTACTGGTCCTTATACCACTATTGCCAGTGGCTACAGCGGTTCCGTGTTGACAACCGTCACTCTGGCACCATCTGGCACAGACACCGTAGGAACGGTGATTGTTGAAAGCCCGACGTCGTTTACTGGTCCTTACACTACGATAACCAGTGGTTACGATGGCACGGTCCTGACAACTATTACCCTGGCACCTTCCGGCACCGATACTGTGGGCACTGTCATCGTTGAGAGCCCGACAGCTACCACCACTTTCACCGGTCCTTACACAACCACCACTAATGGCTACGATGGCACGGTCTTTACAACTGTGACTTTGCCTCCTTCTGGCACTGATACCGTTGGAACGGTGATTGTTGAGAGCCCAACAGCTTCTACCACTTTTACTGGTCCCTACACAACTATTACTAATGGTTATGATGGCACAGTCTTGACGACCGTTACTCTTCCTCCCTCTGGCACTGACACAGTTGGGACGGTAGTCGTTGAGAGCCCTATGTCGTTTACTGGTCCTTACACGACCATTACTAGTGGTTATGATGGAACCGTCTTGACTACTGTTACCCTGCCTCCTTCTGGTACAGACACCGTCGGAACTGTCATCGTGGAGAGCCCGACGAGTTTCACCGGTCCTTATACAACCATCACCAGTGGATATAGCGGAACTGTTGTGACTACGATCACGCTGGCTCCCAGTGGCACTGACACCGTGGGAACCGTGATTGTTGAGAGTCCAACGAATGGTACTACTTCGTCTGCGGCCTCGAGCTCTGCGGCATCAAGCTCAGCTGCCCCCAGCTCTACCTCTAGCACCAGCATTTCCAATTCGGTGACACCTACTCCCAGCTCCGCAAGCTCTGATTCTAGCTCGGCTGCCAGCTCGGCATCCAGCTCTGCTGCTTCAAGTTCTGTGGCATCATCTTCAGCCGCTTCAAGTTCTGCAGCTTCTTCCTCTGCGGCATCTTCGAGCTCTGCTGCTTCCTCGACTGCTGCCTCTTCCTCTATTGCATCAAGCTCCGTCGCTTCGTCGACAGTGGCTTCGTCGACGGCTGAGTCATCTTCTGCTGCTTCTTCTTCTGCAGAATCATCAAGTGTCGCTTCAAGCTCGGCTGCATCGTCTTCGGAAGCGTCCTCGACGGTCGCCTCCAGCTCTGCCTCTTCGACTGTGGCTTCCTCTACAGCTGCCTCATCTTCAGAAGTATCCTCGAGCTCAGCAGCTTCCTCAACTGCTGCCTCTTCTTCAGCCGCTTCAAGTTCTGAAGCCTCGTCGACTGCAGCTTCCTCCACTGTTGCGTCGTCTTCAGCTGCTTCTACCTCTGCAGAGTCATCGACTGTCGCTTCTTCCACTGCTGCATCCTCTTCGGCTGCATCTAGCTCAGTTGTCTCATCTACAGATGTTTCGTCCACCGCAGTCTCGTCTACCGTTGCCTCGTCTACCGTCGCCTCCTCCACTATCGCCTCCTCCACTGAGGCATCTTCGTCAACGGCTGCCTCGTCTTCCGAAGCTTCCTCGACAACTTCGTCCACGCCTTGCTACAGCACAGTAACAAGCACTACCACATCCACGGCGGCGTCTACCGCATCAGTCTGCGTGACCACTTTGCCCGAGGCCTGCGAGGCTCTTTCGAGCATCACCGGCTTGGGTCTCTTGGCATACATTGGTGATTGTACCACATCACTGGGCCAGTACTCAACAGAAGTGACGACTTGTGTCGCCACAAATGCCATATCCGCCTTTACAACAGGCCAGAGCATCATCGATTGTATCCTCGAGGAGCTTGCGGACACGTGTATCTCGAGTCTTCCAGAATCCTGCTCGGCCATGAGCGGCGTCGTCGGTACCGATCTCGTGGAGGATGTGGCGACATGCGGCACCGAATTGGCCGTATTCAACTCCGGCACAGCTGCCACATGTCTGACGACGACCATATCAGATGCAACGACGGGACAGAGCATCGTCGACTGTTTGAATACCGCCTTGGGTCTCGAGCCGACTACGACAGTGACCACGGCGACGAGCACGATAGAAGTTGCCTGTGCGGCCGCCACGTCAGCTGCGGCAACGGACATGGCGGCCAGCACTTGCAGTGTGACATTGCCGACTGCCTGTACAGATCTCGAAGACTCTTCGATTCTCACACTCCCAGCCAACATTGTGCTTTGTCAGACAGCACTGGGCACATACGGCGTCGACTCAGCAGCCGACTGTCTCGTATCGACGGCAACATCGGGTTCCGAGGTCATTTCCTGTCTCGAGGATACCCTCGAAAACAACTGCCCGTCATCTCTGCCGGCTTCCTGCACGTCTCTCGCCGATGCCACTACCTCGGTGGAAATTGTCGCCGACGCTGCACTATGTCAGACCGCCCTGGGCGTTTACAACTCTGGCGCGGCCGCAACTTGTCTTACAGCAGACAGTCTTGCGGCGGCCACCACCGGCCAAGAAGTCGTGGACTGTCTCAATACAGCCCTTGGAATGTCGTCATAGGGTCCATTTGGAGAGGAGGGGGGGGACTGGTTGGTTTGATTCTTAGATAGGCTTTGACATGTAATTTTTTCTTCAGTTAATAAATTCTAGTCTTTCAAAGGTGTCTTTTCGTGCCCTGAAGTAGAGGTCATGTGTGTGAAGAGTGTCAAGTGGACCTGGCTGCAAGATTGAAATAGCAAAGCAGTTCCGACATAACTCCACGTGACTCCTGATGGTGTAGTTGGTTTATCACGTTCGGCTGTAATTGTCACTCAACTGTAACCGAAAGGTCGCCGATTCGATTTCGGCTCGGGAGATTTTTTTGCACCTTTTTACACTTTTTTTTTTAACTTTCTACTCTTATCCACCACCCTGTCACTCCCTAACGCAACCCCCTCCGACATGGAGCCCGTGGAAGCCTATTCCGACAGCAAAGCCTACCTCGGCTCTCCCCAGCTCAACCATTGTGTGGGCGTCCAAACAGAGTAAATAACTGGTGCCGGCACGTCCATCGAGCACTACAGACAGCAACACGCCATCATCTTCGGTCCTGTCGCTGCCAGGACGTGGCACGAAGATGGGTTCGCCGGGCACGTTCGTCTCAGGTGCATTCCAGCGCAAAGCCGAGCGCGTCGCCGTGTCCACTTTGACGAGACCGTCTGCCAACGTGGAAAGGCCACGGTTGCCAAGACTGTAGACATAGCGATGGACTCGTGTGGCATAGCCTGGATGGATGGTTGGCAGCTCGCCACAATGGGGAGCAGCCATAGTCCAGAGACGCTCAGCCGAGGCTGTGTGGGATTTAGGGATCCTCGGCAATGTGAGACAGTACCGAGACAGCGACGGGAGCACGCGGGCTACCGTGGATACGTCCTTGTAAATGTCCGTGGCGGCACCGTTCCGGTTCAGCAGAACGTCGTAGTACAGCGTGCGCACGATATCAAAGCTCGGGTAGTCCACGACGTCGCAGATCAGCTGTGTGGTGACATGGCCATCAACGTCTACTGTCTCTTCGTAGGCATTGACGCTGTGGAAGAAGAATCCCGCGTCGCTCTCAAACTCGGCCACAACGCCTCGGCTGCTGCCCGGTCGGCGGTCGACGACGAGCCACCGCGTCTTGTTGGCTGGGTCAAACGGCTCGATGCCGTCGGCAATGTTGCGCTCCCACAGGGTCTTGAGGCCGTTGTAGGCGACGTGCGTGCAGGGAATGCACAGCACGACGTAATGCTCCGTCATAAAAAAGGAGTGGATGTACGCCGGACGTGCCCCGGCACGGGCAGAAGTGGCGCAGGGGATGGTGGCCAGGATCTCGGTCTGGCCGATAGCGACGGACACGTGGAAGACGCGGTACGTAGGTGAAGGTCCCAGCTCGAGGTTGAAGTTGTACAAATCGCCAGTGTCAGGATCACGCTGGGCGTGTGCAGCCGAGAAGGGACCCTTGAGGTCTGGGTGCAGGACATTCTGGACGGCATGGCCGATGGGTTCCAGCGTGGCCGGGTCAATTTGCCGCATGATCTCGGCGTCGGTCGTGATCCAAATGTTGGCTGGCAGTTTGTTGTGGTGGCCACCAGATGACGTTTGGGTCGGACAAGGACCGCTGGCCGTCCTGCGCAAACCAGGCACGTCGGCCAGGACAACTACGCTGACATTGTCCAAGTCAGGCACCTGTGATGGTTTCCTCTTCCCGAATACAGCCGCCTTGAAGGTGCTCATGAACTTGCCGAGGAGGCTGACACACGGATCACGACGCTGGCCAAAACTGAATAGATCTGCGGCGCCTTGACGTTGGATCAGCCGGGCGAGTTCCTCGGACTGACGGCGTGAAGAGTAAAACACGCGGACCGGACCGCCGGCAGCCTCTGGTGCGACGATCTCGAAGCGGTGGGAGTGGGCCAGACCATCGAACCAGTGGTTAAAATAGTGTGTACCGTTCGGTGTGTCCTCGACTTTGAGCTGTCCTGGACCCGTGCGGTATAGATTCCCAGCCGCCCAGGCCGGGATGGTGCCTGTGACAGGAATTTCAATAGGGCCACGCTCTTCTCGGAGGCCGTCAAATCCGGCTTCCGTGGGCCAATCCTCAAAGACATGGGAGGTCAAGTTGTGGACCACTTCTTGTTGGTCGGCATCCTCGTCTGCAACTGTCCGGAGCATCCGCTCTTCGGTTGTCATGATGGATCTGCAAATGGGTCTGAAAATGGAGTCTGAGTCTAAAGCTTGTAAGGCAGGAAAGTGGAAAAAAACAAGGATGCAAGAACGACACTGAACGGAAAGACTGTTAGACACAAGTGTAGCGAGCCTCGCTATAGCCAGTCGCACGCGGACCTTTCCATGAGATGAGACAAGAGTTAATGCGGGTGAAAAATGTACCATCGGCTTGCTAGTAAGGCTGCATGGCCAATGTGGCGGCAGCTGAACACAAGCCCCTGAAAGTACCGATGGGCTGAAGTAAGACAGACGAGGGAGTCCACTGGGTCACATGACCTTTGCGCTCTGTATAATATGTCTCCCTTTTGTCTCTTTGGCCTCACGTCTGATTCGACGAATAGCCGGGCATGTCGGTTAATTCTGTAGGCAAACTGCGGTCGCATGCGGAAGTGCAGTATTTTAAGATTGTCAGAAGGTATGCATTGATCAGTGCGGTGCACTGTAGGGAGTAAGGTAGACCAAAAGGGGCTAGATTCATGGTATGTATCGGTACAGAATTGTCTACATATCTGTGGCTAGGGGAGGCTGGTATTTATGTGCGGATTCTCCGTTTGCACCAATCACAGGTGAGACATAAGTGGAGACACTGTGTGCAGCATTCCGAGACCTGACACTCCCCCTGAATGGTGCACTTGTACTGTGGTCTCCGATCGGTGCACTCCTGACTTCACGATGTGACCTCTGATCGGTGACTAGTCTTATGCCAGCCAAACAAGGCGGGCAACAGCCTCTGAAATGCAGCCTTCTGCAGTGGCTTCGTCATGATGTCTGCCACGTTATCCTCGGTGGCAACATGGTGCATCGTGATCAGTCCTCTCTCTAGTTGCTCACGCACGTAGTGCCACTTAATGTCGACGTGTTTACTTCGTCGCTGAAAGTCTGGCTTCATGGCTAGTGCGATTGCACTCTTGTTGTCCACGTAAAGCCTTATGCGGCATGCCACTCCCAGTTCCTCCATAAACTGCCGGATCCACTGCATCTGCGTAGCGGCGTAGAAGGCAGCTCCGTACTCGGCCTCAGTGGTCGAGGTGACGACGTACGGGAGCTTCTTGGATGTCCAAGCCACTGGTCCTCCTGCTAGCTTTACCACGTAGCCGTACGTCGTCTTCCGTGAAGCGACATCGTCTGCGTAGGAGGCGTCCGAATAGCATTCGAATTCGGCGCCGGTAAAGTCTGACGGGGGCTGCCGAGAGTAGGTGACAGCATACTCCTCTCGGGTCCGTAAATAACGGAGGCACCGCTTTAGTGCCTTTGCGTGAGACTCACGGGGTAAGACCATTACTTGCGAGTACTGGTGTACCGCGAATGCTATGTCAGGACGTGTCATGATAGTAGCATAAATCAGCTTGCCGATTAGGTGCTGATAATGGCGGCAGTCAGCCTCGGG
>NIPS01000042.1:0-165660 GCA_002215975.1 Dryadomyces quercus-mongolicae | reverse complement strand
TCAGGCGTGTCGATGCTCTCCTGAAGGACCGTGACGTCAATGACGTTGAATAAAGTCCCCTTGGTACTAACGATATCCCAATCCGGGCTCATAACCTGTCAGAAGGTATGCATTGATCAGTGCGGTGCACTGTAGGGAGTAAGGTAGACCAAAAGGGGCTAGATTCATGGTATGTATCGGTACAGAATTGTCTACATATCTGTGGCTAGGGGAGGCTGGTATTTATGTGCGGATTCTCCGTTTGCACCAATCACAGGTGAGACATAAGTGGAGACACTGTGTGCAGCATTCCGAGACCTGACAAAGATACTTCGTACGGAGTATACAATACCGAATCCCCTACAGAGCACATAACTGGATAAAAGAAGTTAACTCGGAGCCGCTACGCTATTCGTCAGTCTCTTAATATAGAGAGTTTCTAATCGCACCATAATATTTTGCTAATCGCACCATAAAAATGCCGATAAGAAAAAGATACATCAAGCCCCTAAGAGCTGTCTTTTTATATGATTAATCAAACACCACTTACTCCATACAAAGCATCTTTAAACCACAGTAAAAGCAAAAGAAGCGATAGAAAATTATAAAAATAGACATATAAGCAGCGTACTAATAGTGATTTCAATGGTGACAGAAACAGCGACAATAATTGTAGCAAGAATGGCGGTAGGATGGCAAGAAGTGTGTAGGAATAGTTATAGGGGCATATCGCTAATTACAGGCTAATTACTAATAGAAGAGCCTTAATACCTAAAGTACCTTCTGTCTTATCGGTATTTCATGGTGCGATTAGCAATTGTTTATGGTGCGATTAGCAACTCTCTTAATATATGTCGTACTGCCATATCTCGGCCAATAAATATGCGATGTGCAATCAGTACTCTGTACATTTCTATGTAACTCTGGTCGGATACCCACCGGAAGAATAAAAGTTGAGCATGTGATGTTTTAATAATTTTTGTGCTCTAAAGCAACACAAAACAATAATTATACTCTATACGATTGCACTGCATTTCCATTTCCGATGGTAGATGAAAGCCGTGATAGCAGCTTCGCTGAACGCCAAAGCAGCCGAGAGAGCGGCAAAGAGCCCGTTCATAAAATCCGCCCCTCTGTGGATCACCTATTTCGACGGCTGGCTGATGACTGCATTCATACTCCGGCGTCCCCGAACACACGGGATACCTCGACCCAAACGGGCGGCGAGGAGCTCGCCAAAGAACTGGTAGACTTACAACCGCCTGCCCCAGTACTCTTGCACAGAAGCGTATCCTACACATTCAGGCTGCCCTATATGGGATTTAGGAAAATCACCCGGGAAAAATTCTGTGTGCGATCCCGAACCATTCATTTCTACGAATTTAGAGCTCCTGAGGCGAGATACAGGCAAAGTCAGGAGTCGCAATTGGCCTTTTCAGATGAAGATCATTACATTGTCATTGGAGTGATGGGTGTGAATGAAAATATTCCACATGAGGTCGTCCTGCCTGGTAAAGTGGGCCACGGAGACTTGTTCAAGCAGATCCGCAAGGGGATGCGTCAGCTCCGGCCACTCTATAAAAGAGTCTTCTCGCTGAAACAAGTATCTGGATTCACGCTCTATGAATGCATCCCCAGCCAAGGATACCATCGCCTGCCCGAGCTGAGCAACAGCACGAAGCGCACCATGGCCGAATTTTGGAAAGACTTTCAAACCCTCGACTCGGACTTTCGAGACAGGTGGCTAAACTGGGTTCATGTCAACTTCAACAACAGCAGCAACGATGTTTCCAACGGTACCTATTCACTACAAATGGTCCTCCGGTGGTCTCCTAAAAGGCTGTTTTCCTGGGGAGCTCTGCCCATTTTGTTGAGCCTGGCGCTCGGGTTTGGCTACATGTTCAAACCAAATCCCGGCGAAGATTTTTTTACCGTTATTCAGACGGCGTGGGCGATCGCCTCGTACATTATTACGGCTTCATCCTGTAAGACTTTCAGACATTATCACGAAGCTTCTTCGGCTGACCTATTCACTATGCAGTGGGCCTTGCTGTGGCAGCTGCCATCACTCAGATTAGTGACAAGTAAGGGACTAGCGGGTCCGGCGTTGGTTTGAGAGACTGGATATTACGAGGACGTGATGTTAAGAGGACTATATACACTCACGAATGGTTCTCTTTTCTTCTCTTTTCATTCCTATTCCTTTTTTTTTGGTTTTTGGGGTTTTTTTTTTTTTTTACATTTTTCACTAATATAGATTTCCTAATATATACTCCGCAATCCAGTTTGGTTTTATTTCACCAGCTAATTCTGCCAAAAGTCTATTCCCAGGTCACATCTGCTAAAAGGGTCTCCCTCTTCTATTTGATCCCGCGCCCCATACCTGTGCCTGTGGTGCTCCAAACATTGGCGCTACTGTTGGCACTTTTGTATCCTTCCAGATTTCATCACACTTTCCACAGCGGACAACGCATATCAAGGAATCCCCCTTTTCAATCTTAGGGAAATTGCCGTTGCTTATACCAAGCCCACAACCAGGACTGCTGCAACGCAAGTTTTGTAAAACCTTCATGAACATATCGATACTTTTGCTAGCATTGTCTGCTTTGGTCTTTTCGATTTTGAGGGCAGCCCTTTCGGAATTGAGTTCCGTTTCCAGTTTGGTGATCACTTGTTGAAGAGGAGTGAGAAATGCTATTTTCTGGGAACAGTCCTGTATAAGTTTCGACGTGAAGCGATTGAATGTATCTAGCTCGATGAAACCGCTCGTTTCGGTGAGCTCTTCGATGTGTTTCGCCGCAGCAGAGGCAAAGATGTCTTGCATCTCCTTGTCACCCGTCGAAGGCAGATCCTTTTTGAAGACGTCAACAAAGTGACGCGCCGACCACGACCGTTCAAAATGTTGTTCTATTGTCGCCTTGGAAAGTGCGCATAGACCCTCGATGTTGTAGTAGTCGGCAATCGCATTTACATGCACGTGGGCGCTCAGGGTTTCTTTACTCTCCTTGTCTTCCTCGGCCTTTTCTGGGTCTTTCTTTTTCAATTGGCCCCAAACTGAAGGTGGTTTCTTTGATTTGTCGTATTCTCCCAAATAGAGGAAATCAACCATCCGCTTGACTGTTGCAGCATCGAATCCATCGATCTGGATCACATTTGTTGTCGCCTCCTATTGAGAGATTAGTACTTCAGTGTCATCAATGATATTGGACGGGTTGGGCAGTACCTTGAAGGCCCCTCCAACAGCTGCAGCAAGAACAGGAGACTGCGCGCATACGATGGCCTTATGAACTTTGAACTCTTCTCCATGGCATGCGAGAGTAAGGTCGCTGTAGAGCCCCGAGTTCAAAATGTTGCACAAGACATCCGACATGGTAGCGGTTGATCTGATCTGTAACCCAACGGAGCGCCCGTGAGCATATCTGAAGGAAAGTTTTTTCGTAGGCGGTTGGAGGAAAAGACTTTCTAAGACACGCGGGGTGAGGAAACGGTACAAGTTTATTCCGGCATCCAATGCGGCTGGGGTTGAGCATGCGGGAAGCAGAACATCATTTCCATAGATTTATTGGGTGCGAAGTATTGTGGGATAAAAATCATACCAGTCATCACATATAATTGACGTTGCTGAAATCCACTTTCGCCAGTCTAACTATCGTTTCTAAGCTGTCATATCTGCATTTCTTGCTAACCACGCAAAGTCAAGTCCTAAACTCCTCGTCTCTTCATAGCCCCCTTGAAGATTTTGGCAAACTCGGTCATGTAGGGCGTGTTCAACATCTTCGCATGGATCCCCGGACAATCCCAAAACATCGTCTCTGTGCGAGAAAAGTCTTCCCATCTGCCCAGTTTGTTTTCTCTCCAATCCTTGCGCCCATCAGCCGCATAGGTTGGCGGATCGGCCACAAACACATCCAGATTCTCGACTTTGCCGATGGGATCATACGTCTCGACATTCTTGCGGAAGTTCTCTGCAATGTCGCTGATCAATGCTAATTTCGCAGCATCAATGGCCAACGCAGTGGCACGTTCCTTGTCGCCAATCTCCAAAACATGATTCAGCGCTTCCTCTTGGGTAGCCATGGCGTGCAGCTTGGGAGTGATGGCGACCATCGTAGGCTCATCAATCAACTCGAGGAAAAAGGCAATGTGCAGCAGCACATCGATCCAGTTCAAGCCTCGAATGTACTGCTTGATGTGAGGCGGGTAGTCGATGCTCGCGAGGAATTTGACCTGCTGTCCCTGAGCCTCGAGGACTTTTCCCACTTCGTATGCGAGAGTGGACCCCAAGGAATAGCCAGCAATGGCATACGGGCCCTCCGGTTGTGTCTTTCGGATGTGGTGGGCGTATGTGGTTGCCGTCTCTTCGATGGAGGCAAAAAAACGTTCTTCAGGATTGTAGCCACGCGTGCGGATGGCATAGACGGGTCTCGTGGAGAAATGCGCAGCCAAGGCAATGAAGACAAGCACGTCTCCCGAACCTGGGTGGATGCAGAAAAGAGGTGTCTTGTCGCCGTGAAGTTGCAGAGGAACAATCGGGTCATACACAACCGGCTTGGAGAGAATGGAATCAATGGAGCTGCACATCTGTGCAATTGTTGGTCTGCGTCCGTTAGAAAAGTGGTTCGCGTCTTGTAGATTCGTGGAATACGTACTCTGTCAAAAGAATGGATATAGGAATGTCGATACCAACGCTCAGCGTCTTCTGAAGCATGGCCTTCAAGGTGATCAAGTTGAAAGAATCCACTCCCAGTTCAAAAATGGATGCTTTCATGCTGATCTCCACAGGAGGTATCTGAAGCAACGCAGCCAAGGTGGCCTGCACTGCTTTCTCGGTCTTGGTCACTGCATTTTGCCAAATCTGTGCTCGGCGTCGCTCCAGGCCCAGAGCGTCCTCGTCCTGAAAGGCGGAGTACTCGCCCTTGGCAAAAGCAGCACGGACTTTTGTTCGGGAAATCTTGCCCAGTGCTGATTTCTCTAGCATTTTGGCGGGCAGTGGGATCAAGTGGTCTGGTTTCTTGCCGCAAATGAGCGAAACGGTCCTGGAAATGGCCGTGGCCGTTTCAAAACGCTGGACGTCATCGTCCGCAGAGTAGGCTGGCGAGTAGACAACGCAGATGTCTTCTGTTGCCGAGTTTGGTGCTCTGTGTGGAAAGGCAACGGTAAAGGAGGAAACAACTCCCGTGATTCCCTCTTCCTCAATGGCTGTCTCGATTTCCGTAGAACTCCACTTGACACCATTCACGATGATGGTGTCTTTGGTGCGTCCTGTCAGGTTAAGATTTCCGCCTTCATCCATGTAGGCCAGATCTCCCGTCTCAAACCATCCATCAGAGGTGAAGGCAGCCTTGGTGGCCTCGACGTTGTTGAAGTAGTGGTCAAACAACACGGCACCAAAGATTTGAAGGCGGCCAATCTCGTTGGGCTGAAGGAGCTCTGTGCCATCAATCTTCATAATCCGCATCTCGAGACCGGGAATGCAGGTCCCCAGACTGGCAAACTCATTGCTCCGTGCCAGGTCATGCGAAGGACAGGCTGTAGAGTAGATAGATCCTGCACACGTCTCCGTCATGCCGAATCCAGGACGGATCACTTCTTCTTGGAGTCCGAAACGGCGTAGTTCTCGTGTCAAGGCATCGCAAGTGGAAACAACATTCGATTCACCTCCGGAAATCAAAGCACGCAGGTGAGAGATATCTGCCTGGAAGGAGTCGCGCGCAGATATGAGGCTGTCCCGAACTTTGGTCAGGAAGAAATTGGGGGCAAACGTGTAGGCAATCTTGTGGTGGTCCAGCAGTCGAACGAAGCGCAAAGGATCGTCCAGCATCTCAGAAGCAGGCACGTGGATTTGGTTGCTGCCCAGAAGCATGGCGTGGAGATGAACTTCTGTGAGGCTGGCCACGTGGTCCAGTCCAATCCAGTTGAGAAATGCATCTCCCTTCACCGTGTTGTGATGAGCACTCTTGCCCTTGACTGCATTAATCAGTTGGCCATGGCGAAGAGGTACGGCTTTGGCGTTGCCAGTCGACCCAGAAGTGAGCATGAGAACGGCAATGTCATCTTTGCTCTTGACCTGCACGGGGATTTCCACAGTCTTTGGCCCGTGGGAAGACTCCAGCGCTTCCACTGTGTGGATGGACAGTTCTTCCAGTCCCAGGAACTCTGTGACCGACTTTTCAGTCGTGAGGATGATAGGCTGATTCAAAAGTTTGTGGAGATGGATCAGGTGCTTCTTTCGCTGCGTCTTGTCCGCCACAAATGAGGTTGAAATCGCAGGCAAGAAACCCCCAAGCGTGCAAGCCCAAAACCATGTGATATTCTCCTGCTGGGTTCCGAAATGAAGCAGAACAATGGAATTGGGCGAGATTCCATCAATGCTGAGAAGTAGCTGGGCTTTCTCTCTTGCTTCTTTCACAAGTTGCTCGTATGTAAGCTGAAGTGGCTCGTGACTCCCAGGTTGGTAATAAATGAGAGACGAGTCCGTGGTAGCAGCATTTTCCAAAAGCTCAGGCAGGGTATGAATGATGGCAGAACTCTTGGAGGATTTGAAGTAGTCTTCGCTGAAGTGCGGCACCAGCTCAGGCGAATCTTCCAATTTGTGAGGTGCCATAGTTGTAATTTGTAGACGAGAGCAGGTTTGGGGAAATTCTGAATTATCTGTTCAATTTTCTGTTGAGCAAAGGATATTCTACTGATTTTCTCTTGGAACTATCATATATTTATCTCTTTTTGTTTGAGTCTTTTGTTCTCGCCATAGGGCTACGCCTCAGTCTGGCATCCAGGAGAAACGTTACAACGCAATCCCAAGAGATTGGAATCACGGCATTTTCCTTTGACAACTATTTAAAGAACACTTTTTGTATTTCGCAACCTTCCTAATTGTACAACGCACCCACTTTAACAGGGCTGCTGGTATGTACACCTACCAAATACGGATTACGGAGAAAGATACTCCGTGATGGTCAGTACCTAAAAGTGGTAGGTGATTATGGCAGGATCCCTGCGAAAGTGGAAGCACAGAGCTTAATATGAACATGCACTGCTACTTGCAGCAACCAATCAGCCATGCCTACCCCTGATTCCCCTGCAATGGTCCCAACTACTTATCAACGTGCTCAACGCCCACAGCTGGAATAGGTTCTCTAAAATCGTTACACGGGCCATCAGTCAGAATGACGGTCTCCTATTCTCCTCCTGATGGGCTGATCATCAATCCAAACACAATCTCCTGTTCCGACGAGGAAATCGTGGCAGCGCTGACGTCCTATCGACCTGTTACAAGCGACAAGAACATCTGGGCCTTTTGGCATACAGGCTGGGACAGTCTACGTCCCTGGTGCCAGCGAAACATTATCAATTGGGTACGCCTGCTCGGTCCACAATGGACAGTTCGCGTGCTGGATGACGTCGCCGGATCAGAGAATCACTTGTCTCGATTCGTCCCGGCATCCTATTTTCCAGATGCATTCAATGCAAAGACAATGGCCAGTCCGCCCCAGCACCTTTCAGATATGCTCAGACTGCCCTTGCTCTATTTGCATGGTGGAGTCTGGATGGATGCCGGAATGGTGCTTTTCAGGCATGTGGATGACATATGCTGGCGTACCATGGAGGATCCATCCAGCCCATACGAGATGGCAGGTGTGTTGATGCCACTCAGAGCAGAGTCGGGCACCATGCTCAACGGATTCATTGCGGCCAAAAGGAAAAATGGCATGGTGAAGAGGTGGCATGACGTCTACTGCAAGCTGTGGGAAGGTCGAACGTCCGCCCAAGAATTCCACAAGCATCCACTCTTGGCCCATCTTCCACCGCTGAAGGTCCAGGCGGAGAAACTGGGGTGTCCACCTTTGCTTATCCAAAACGAGGACTTGGGTGATTACCTCGCTCACTTCCTTGCTTTTGAACGCTTGCATCACCTCAAGGATCCAAGCGATGGATTTGACGGTGCATCCTATCTCGCCAACAACATCTTCCTTCTCCGAGCAGAGGATCATTTATACTATGCACAGAAAATCACAGGTTGGGATGGACGGAAGCAGTACGAAATGCTGTGCACAAAGGTTTCACCAAGCAGCACGGATGAGAAGTACGTTGAGGCCAAGGCATTCGTGGAAAACGTTCTTCGGAACAGTGTCATGATGAAACTCAGTCATGGTCCACCATGTGGTCTGGAGAATCTCGCAACTATCTGGGACGAGGAAAAGCACCGAGATGATGATATTATCCCAGGAACTTTTGCTGATTATTTACGGTATGGGAGCGTGCATTGGCAGCAATCAGCGCCTGTTATGCCGGTTCATCTGTCAAAGCACGCCGATGTATATGTTGCTAGTGTTTTGGAAGTAATCATCCCGGAAACGAATGCTGTATAGATAGTATCAAAAACAATAATGAAGATTATTTGATGGTCATCTCATGTACACTGCACCTTGACTGAGAAAGGTGACGTACAGCTTATTGGTTTCGTGTTTCGTATTCATTCCTATCACAAAAAGCCGCCCTCAATCGTTTCAGAATCCGTTTATATCACGGTCGTAACGTTTCCTTGATTCCTTTTATGCAGCTTTCGAATCCTTCCAGCAGTCGGAAATGCTTGTAGGGATTCCTTCAAGTTGGTAAAATCCATAAAGGTGCATTGACGGCACAAATAAATTAATACGAATTACGAAGTACGAAGTACGAAATACGAAATAGACTAGACACAGTGTATCCTTTATAGAAACAGAATGATCTGTTCGAAAAGCCACGTACTGCCGTACGTATCTCTGTACTTGTTGTGTTGGCAAGCTTAATGCTACATTTGTTATGCTAACGAACAGCCTGTTAGGAAGAAAAGGCATGCAAAGTATAAGAGTAGTATAAACATGTCATGTGAATTACTATCGTTAATAATAAAGCTCCATACTGGAAGTAAAATATGAACTTCTTACTCTGTATCTATGCCATATACGACATAAATACCAACTCTCATATTATCCTGTTATAGTCCACAAGACATTCTAACTGCATCAAGACATTGTTGTACACGTCCTGACGAAATCCGTCATTGTCAAGGCCACTGCGCCGCGTGCAGCTGATGCACCATTGCACCACATCGGCATACTCGCGGTTTTCTCTCTTCACGCGCTTCTCCAATAGTTTGTGTGCCGTACCCAGGTCGCATAGAATGTCGTCGTCGTCATCGTCGTCGTCGTCAAATTCGGTCGCCTCTTTGCTGTAAGACTGCAGTTTCTCAAACGACTCGCCCAGAAAAATTTCCAGCAAAAGAATTCCCAAGGAGAACATCGTGGGGTTGATAGAAAGGGAAGACCTGGACAGAGACATACTGAACATGTTGTTGTCATATTTGCTGCTCTCTTGTCGAGGAAGTGAGGTCAGCAAAAAGGCGTGGTTGTAAAATAGACGAGCATTTCCGCGTCGAAAAAAATGAACGTTCTTGTTCGTGAGACCTTCGGACAGCCAGGGTGTCTTGCTCAGCTGAAGCACGCTCGACGCAATGGCCAGGGCTAGCTGCACCTTTTCAGCGAGCAATACCAGCGGCTTCAAATCCTTCTTGTGCTGCAAGACATCCTCCAGCGTGACAATGGACCAGCTGTCACTGCCGAAGCTGCTCGTTCCCAACGGACACACTCGGAACTGCCGCTTGGAACTGCATCCATGGTCCACCAAGTGTCCATAGCAGATGGGACGCTTATCTGTGCCGCAGGCTTTCTTGAGTGCCATGCAGAGGTTGAAGGGCCCTGTCTGATCAGGGCTTCTTGTTGTTGTCTCGATAAAGGCAACGTTTGTGACTGGCCTGGCAGCAAGAGCTATGGCTGTCGTGGCATTCGGCATAGGCGGTCGAGAATATGACCCCACTCCCATGAAAGACAACGTCTGGCTCTTTCTAAAAGTAACTTTCTTGAAACTCTTGGTGGTCTTGGCCTGGGTAGGCTCTGGCTGCGACGCGTCGGGGGTTTCCAGGGCTGCAGCTTGGATGCTGAGCTCATCCCAGTACCGCTTTGTGGCCGAGTTCGAACTGCCTGTTTGGAGAGGAATCTCGAACGATATGGCCATTTTGAACTCTGCGCCGCGTCGAACATCCTCGTCGCCGCCTTCGTAATTCATCTCGATGAAACGAGTGGCGAGCTCTAAGCCCACGTCATGATGGTCGCTGCAGCAGATATTGGAACACAGAGCGCGGTGTATGCTTGTGGCCAGGTCTCGCAGGATCTGATAGACCTTTCCACGGGATCGCTTCTTTCTACTGGGCTCGAGACTCACTCCCTGCCGTACCAGTGTCTCCATATCCCCAATACTCTTGGATATGACGGTCAGCTCGTCCAGGAACTCGTCTCTTTTGAGTCGAAAGAGGAACTTTTTGAACTGGCGTGTCATTTGTCCTCTTTCAAGCCATTTCACCTGTCCATCGCCCGAAATTTGGACCTCCAGGCGCTCTGTGATCTTACCGAGCGCTTCGTTCACTTCCTGAAAGGCATCCACAAACGGGCGATACGACTGCCAAAGCCTTCTCCGCACCAAGTCATCGGTATGTTTGGACTTCCACATCGGCCCAAACGGATCCGCAAGCATGGGCTCGATATCCTGCGACGGTACCATATCGCTGATCAGCAGCTCGCAGACGTTGTATAGCTTGGCTTCTTCTGTGGTCAGTTGCCGGTGGAGGCTCTTGAGCTCTGAAGCGGCAGCCTTCCATCCTTGCATATGATGGCTGTATGCTTGTATGGCAGAGATGAGTAGCGGGATCGCCCCGAGGACGACTCCAACCACCTCGAATCCGGACATGATGAGACTGCGAAAGATGTCGCAGAGTAGAGAAAATAGCCTCAGCCGCAGTGGTGCGGATGAAAAATCGTGCATATTTTTGATCCCGTGTCTATTCCATCCAATTACAAAACTTCGCACAGAAGGAAAGGAACATATGCCTTGTACTTTATGTGCTAAGCTGCCCAAGAGCCAGATACAACTCTGTATGGCTTCAAATTTTTTTTCCCGACCTTTGATTTTCTTGCCACCAAACCCGGATCTCAACAACATGGATCGCCGCAACCCAGAGTTAGGGCCCATTGCGAGCCATGCGACAGCCGTGCTCAGTTCGTTTCGCATTCTTGCTGAGGCTCTCTCTGAAAAGAACGACGAGTATACGCAAGGAATCACAACCATAATAGAAAATGAATCTGTCCGTTTCAGGATGTGGGTTGGCAATTTGGCTGCACATCAGAGCGGCCGGGCCTCGCTGGACCACCGACTACGAGACGCGACACATCTCAAGAAGCAAGTTTTGTATTTGTTGGACGATCTAAATGATTCTCTTCTCAGTGCAACCATCATAATATCAGACGAAGATTCAAGTTCGCTTTCCCCAGAAAGCGACGACGATGAAAATTCCTCCTCTTCGTTATCTTCATTCTCCGAAATCGGCAATTTTTCTCCAAGTGAGCGGTTTCCGACTGTCTGCGCTGATATCCGAGAGGCCATTGATTGCCTACTTCGTCTGTCTGTCGCTATAGCCAACCCGGCTCCCCATGAACGGTTCCGCAGGCTCGGTGGTGGCGCTTCGGAAGACATGTCCCGCTTTGAGGTATTTGATATTCGCCATGTACAGGACACATTTCCCCAGGTCACCGAAGAACTGGCTACTATTCTCGGCCGTGCTATCACACGCCGTCGGCAGTTCTTTGCGTACCGCAAAGCCCATCATGCCAAGCTGGCAGCTGGGCTGGAGGATAGCAACAAAGAAGCACAGGACAACATGACAGAGGCAAAGATGGACACAGAACCAACCGAGATTATCCCTAGTACAGTTGCTTCATCCCTGCCAGAGTACCTAAAGAAGGCAGAAATCAACACCGAGTCGGGTCTTCCCAACACCATTGACGAGGACCAGTGGTCATACTCGGGAATGACGGAGACATCCTATGCAACATCGGCTGGATTCATCGCCACAGAACAAGACCTAGAAGGACAAGCCTTTAAGCCTCCACCTCCTCTCCGGGTGCCTCCGCTACTAGATACCAAAGGAACATTTGAGTGCCCGCTATGCTATAGAATGATCACCGCCACGTCTAGGGGTTCTTGGAAGTAAGTTTGCCTTCCTCCATCTTCTTTCATCCCTCTGCCATTTCACTCTCTTCATCTTACTCACGCTCTAGACGACACGTCTTTGGTGACCTTCGCCCCTATACATGCGTCTTTCCACACTGTCCCGAGTCGAGTGCAGATTTTGATCGTCGCCATCGCTGGCAGCTCCATGTCGCCAATATCCACTGGCGAACTTGGATCTGTCCCTTCCAATGCAGCGCCGAGGATTTCTCAACGGCGGAGGACCTGAAACTCCACATCCACAGAAATCATCTACTGAAATCCACGGAAGAGCGGCTTACTACAATCACTACTCTCGGCGAGACGGCAGCCCCAGACAACAAGACCAATCCATGTCCCCTTTGCGGACACACTCTGACTGGACTCAAGGCCTACATCAAACACGTGGGCCGGCATCTCGAACAGTTAGCTCTGCACGTGCTACCACCACAAGATGCCGGCGAGGAAGCGGGGAATGCTTCTGAAGACGACAATTCCTCAAACGAGGACGACGAGACAGAGAATGAACTTTCTGTCATGTGCGACATCTGCAGATTCCAGCCAAAGGACGATGCCCAATGGGAGGCACACAAGAACGTCAATCATTCAATTTATAACTGTGCATATCCGGGCTGCAAGTACCAAAACAGCCCGGAAAACTTTATGCAGCACCTCATTCTGGAAAACCACTGGGAAGGCAAAGAGCTGAAGCATGAAACAAGCGGTGATGCCTGCGAGTTTTGCCCCTACCGAGCCATCAGGCATAGCTCAAGGCCTCGTGCTGAGGTGATAAGGCACACAGCGGAAACACATTTAGTTTACAAATGTCCCTTTACTGGCTGCGAGTACAAGAACACGCTGGACCGTATGCGGCGGCACCAAAATAATAAAGGTCACTGGATCGAGCGATACGTTGTAAAGGACAACCCGGAGTCGTTGCCCAAGGACCTCAAGCAGATCAAAAACGTCACATTAATAGAACGCTTGGATGTTCACGGCCAGACCTTACTGGCTCGTGCCTGTGCTCGAGGCGAATACCAGCTTGCTAAGGAGCGCCTTGTTGAGCGCCCGATGGACATTGATGTTGCCGATCAGGCAGGAAACACGCCGCTGCATATTTCTGCTATCAACGGCTACTCTGAAATAGTCAAGCTTCTCCTCGACGCAGGATGCAACATAAAATGCATGAATAATGACAAAGACACTCCTCTTCTGGATGCCGTAGAGAACGGCCATATCGAGATTATTCAGCTCCTGCTTGATGCCGGAGTAGATCCACGGATTCCTAATGCGAATGGCGAAGAACCGCTGGATCGAGTGAACGACAGGCTGAACAACGCAGCAGAAATACGTATTCGTCTGTTGGCGGCAAAGCAGAAGTTCGAAGACAGCCCTATGGGGCAGCTAAAAAGTATTGAGCTGTACTTTCGAAACACGATCCTTCCCCAGTGCCAGGATTTTGTCACGAATCCACCAACAAACACAAAAGAAGGGATGGAAGAACATGGACGCCTTACACGTTTAGTTTTGGATCAGGTTTTTTCCAAGATTTGCGAAGTGGTTGACAACGGCCCTGACGGGTCCACAGGTCTGAAAAACTCGCTGGGCAAGGAGGTCCAGGGAGTCATTCGCGTGCTGGATTCAGTGCTACAAAATATGGATACTGTAGAGCCAGATTAAATACCCAACAAATAACTACCGAAGCTTGAACACGCTTGAGGCAGATTATCCCGAAACACTGATCATCATGGCAGCCATGCCTCGTAACAGTATTTGATTACGTAATAACACCACCCATTACACCACGATTTAACACTGCCCTTACTCGTCTGCACGTGGGTAGCAGCTTTGTATGATCCCCTCCTCAAAGCTCACAGCCACGCGGGCACCAAATTCAAAGGGATCGCCCTCGTAGACGACAATGTCGCCAGCCGGAGGCAGACGCAGCATCTTCTCAATATTGTGAGACACCAGGTCGAGAGCAGTACTTCGATTGGCGCCTCCAATCCATCCGGCCTCCCACAGACTATTTCCAATGTGGTTGTTGGTGTCGTCCCAGTTGGCAATACCAACGGTGACGCCGGCATCCAACAGCACGCGCGGGCCCAAAGCGTCGACCAGAGGTGGACCAGGCAGACAGCGGCGGCCTTCCCAAAAAAGCGGCTCGCAGCCCCAGAAGGGGGCAACCAGGACGGGGATGTGAGCGGCGGCCAGCGGAGCGGCCAGCAGGTGAGCTTCGGTGCCGCCCATGATAACAATATGTGCACCGGTATCGCGTTTAAGAGCGATCATATGGGCGATAACGTCCTTGTTGTTGGTGTGGATGACAACGGGTAGATCACCGCGGGCGGCACGGGCATAGACTGGGTGGAGTGGGGGCTTTTGGGTGAGCAGGTCGTGTAAGGTGCTGATTTGGGATGTGATGGAGGGTGTCTGGTCGTCTGGTCTGTCAGCTTTTATTTTCTTTCTATTTTGCTCTTCCTTTTATTTCTTTTATTTCTTTTGTTCTCCTCTTTCTGCTTACTCTTTCCGTCATGGCCAATGGTAAAGTGGAGGGCAACCTGAGGATCGGAAATGGCGCCATCATCGAGAACTATGTAGTCAGTATGAAAGTATAGAGTGCTTGACTTCCAAACCTACCACTCGAAGCACCCGGCCGGAAACGCGTGCTGATGCCGTGCAGGAATCCTGTCGTCAGTGGCGGTGTAACAATGCGTGTGATACCACTGCGATAGGCTCGGCCGATATGGATGCCGTCGAACTTGATGCCAAAACGGCTCTCGAGTGGCCGATCCAGCGCGTTGTTGGCGTTGCCATTCGACGCTCCATCTGTCGTCGACGACTCTTGACGCATCTCGACGAGGCCGTGTTGGCGACTGACAATGGTGAGGCCTGTAATCATATGGCCATTGCGGACATGGATGGTCGGAATGCCATCTGCCTGTGCCCGTGTGACCTGCTGGCTGCAGACATTTTCTGTCGTCTCTCCAACACAGACGACGCGACCTTTTCGAAGGACGGCCGTCAAGTTGGAGCCTTCGATCTCGCTGGCTGTACGGAGACCGTCGCTGCCGACAAAGCTGCGGCGAAGGCCGTGGATTACAACGTCTGCCGGGCCCTCGACACAGCCCGTGTCGGTTGGTGACTCTTCTGGCCGCGAAGAGGGCGGAGTAAGAGTCTCGTTTGGTTCTGTGGCGGCCCACAGATGTTCCGAGGCACGCACCTCACTGTGGCCATCTACGAAAACCTCGAGTGGCGTAGCCCCGACACGTAGCGGATGGCGGTCCCAGACGACGAGGTCAGCATCGTAGCCGGGCCGTACAAAACCGAGGCGGTTGTCTAGACCGAGCAGACGAGCCGGTTGGGCGGCGACAGAGGCAATAGCCAGATCGGCTGGCAGGCCATAGTGGTGGGCGATCTGAGCCTCGTAGATAAGCCACTGGCCATGCTCGGCCGGATGGTCGCGGGTCAGGGCCAGGGGCAGGCCATAGTCGACGGCGACACGCTTGGCCAAGAAGTTGCTGACGTTGTAGAGCTCGAGCTTGTCGCCCCAGGAGTCGGAGAAGGCGACGACGGCAATGTCACGGCGACGCAGCTCGGCAGCGACGAGGTCTGAGTGCAGGGCGTGATGGAAGGCCGTGACAGGGAAGCCAAACTCTTCGGCATGGTCGAGAAGGGCCAGAGTGTCTTCGGTCTCGTAGCCGTGGACGTTGACGCGCAGGTCGCCGCGCAAAACATCAACGAGCGTCTGCCATTCCAGGGAACGAGGGTACTCGGAGAAGATGCCGCCACTACCACCACTAGAAGCAGCAGCACACCAACTGTCTTGGGCCTGTTTGACTCGTCGGGCGTTATCGTAAGCCTTGCGGAACCAGAAAGACTCACCCAGCCGCGTCGAAGGACCGCCGGCGACGTGCTCAAACTGACGCTTCTGGTTCTCTCCCATGGCCATCTTAAGGTACCGCTGCGGCTTCTGGTGTTCTGTGCCTTTAATGTGTACTGGAAGCAGATCCAGCACCGTGTCGGCATGCTGACGCATCTTAATGACGACGCCTTCGCCCGAGATGAGGTTCTTGGCGCCTGTGAGAACGAGCGACGTAGTGACGCCACCGCTACCGATGACACCAATGGCTTGGTCCTGCGGCTTAAGAGCGTCGATGGCTCGGGCCCACGGCGTCACCGGCGCCGAGATCTCCGTCACGTCCTCGGTTGCCCACAGCTGCGGCGTCTGCCGGACACCGGCATGGGAGTGCATGTCGACCAGCCCAGGCGTGACGGCACGGCCATGGAGGTTGAGGACTATATCTGTAGAGTCAACCGTCGAGTCGGCTATGTCCTCCCTACACTGCACGCTCCTGAAGATTCCCTCCTGCATGGAAATAGTGCATGCCGTCGACACGCTTCCATCACCATTGATTAATGTCGCATTGCGCAAGATGGTCTGAGGTCCTGTGCGAGGTCGATTCAGACGAGTTGCTGCCAGGCCGTAGTCCACAACCGGCCGCTGGTCGTGCAGTGCGCACTGGGCGAGGCCATAAGCCAAGTCTTCAGCAGAAATTTTCTGCTGCTGCTGTTGTACATCTCCATATCCAGACAACCAATAAAGAACGACGGCAACGAAACAGCTGAGAAAAACGCTGCGCTCGATGCCGAACAGGCCTTTCTTGTCTGGCCGGCTCCATTGCCAGCGAGCCTTTTCCATGATATAAGAGGCACCAGATGGTTTACAACTCTGGTTTACATGTCACTTTCGTCTTGCCACTTTGCCGAGCCCGACATCTTTTGATACCGACACATCGCTTCGTCCCCTTCCTAATTCGGAAATTCCTTGCCGACTGCTCGCCTTCTCGTATCGGGCCGTGCCGGTCCACTTTAAATGTGTATTTCATAGGGAGGACTAAAGGTTCAGGGCCTTCCATGTCAAATGTACTCCGTACTCAACATGGGATCCCCTTAACATGTACCGTCTCTGCGGCAACTTATTGCATCTGAGTGCATGAACGTTGTGAACTCCAAGTCACGTGACACTGCAGACCTCTTGGCTCGACTGGATGTCCATTCGAATAACTGCAGTGTCAGCCGACCCAAGAAAGAAAGGAGTTGCCAAAAAGGCACTGCATTTGGTGGAGTGCACGGATACCTCATCTATTAGGAAGGCTGAAGAGGCTGAAGACTTGCTGATCAGGATCCATCATGGTCCATCATGGTCCATCATGGCCCATCGTAGCCCATCGTGGCCCGTCGACGATCCATCATGGGCAGTAGAAAAATGACAGGCGATCTCACAAAAATGGAGAAGAGCTGCTCGGAACTGGGTACAACCTTAACCGGCCACCGGTGACTTCTTTCTTTTTTATACATTTGCTCCGAGGTTCTCGAAAGGGGCTCGTCTAGTTCGTGGACGTTTCAAGAAGCACAAGTCAAGAAAGTCTCCAATAATATGGTTGACGCGTCAAATCGCTCACTCCATAAGGCTTAGTCCAGGCCAGGGGCTGTCGGAGCAGTCGGAAATGCTCCCCCGTTAGTCCGTCGGGAGACTCGTCCGGAGCGGTCGAGCAGTGTCGGTCCAGCAAGAATACGAATACGGGACATCCCATAAATCAATACGAAATACGAGTACGGAGTACGCTGTACGGAGTATACTCCGTAGTGCTCCGTAGTCTCTACTCCGTACTTCGTACTCGGACTCCTCCTTTATGTACAAGTAGATCATCCGCTCACTTATAGTAATAATCATACCCTACCCATATGACCAATGGCTGACACGTCCAGAAAAGCACAAGCATGACCCGCTCCCGTTGGGGGCAGCGTTGCATCCGCCAGTTTGGTCTGGCCGATTTCAGTACGGGCATCATCTACGAATACTCCGTATTCATGCACACAAAGACTCAACTAGGGCAAAAGGCACGGATGATGATCCGTCTTGTATAAACTGCATTGTACATTTACTACAGTGCAAAGTACCCATCTCGCTTACATTTTTGCGTTCGCTGCAGCCAAATCCATGAGCCGCTGCAAAACCTCGTCCTCGCCAGGGTAGCCGGTAACCTTGGCAGCTTCGTAGGCCGGCAGGAGATAGGTCTCGTCAATCTCCTTGTACTGGCTACATTGGATCTGGATCACCTGCCCGTTGCGAGAAGCGTCCGACATAACCAGGACAGCGCCCCGGGCGACCACCGATGCCGGCTGGCACTCCACGTTGACAGCCTCCAGCTTGGCCTTGAGATTTGGCAGTACGTTGCTCTCCGCCCAGCTAGGCGCCAGCGTGTTGACGCGGATGGGAATTTTGGCGGCTTGCAGCAGTGCGTACATGCTGCGCCCGACTCCCAGGACAGCGTGCTTGGCGACGCCTATAGATTAGCATATGTCACTATTACCAGGGATGCTTCACGTACAGTAGTCTACGGCACGCAGACGCTGCAGACCGCAGGTGGAGCCGGTAATGGTCACGCTGCCGCCTGTGTGCTGCTGGCGCATGTGGAAGATACCAATGGTCACCGTGTTGATGACGCCGTTGAGGCTGACGTCCAGCAAAGCCGACGAGGGCGGCTTCAGATCACCGTTATCATCCACTGCCATCGACAGGTAATCGGCACGAGGTCCGAGGCCGGCGTTGGCAAAGACATGGTCAATTTGGCCATAGACCTCCTTGGCTTTCTTGAAGAGCTGCAGGACATCGGCCCAGACACTCACGTCCGTCTTGACATAGGTGTAGGAGCCCGTAATCTCCTTCTCAATGGGTTGAACGTCACCGTTGACCACCGATGCTCCCAGAGACAGGAGAAGCTCCACGGTAGCGAGACCGATGCCAGATGAGCCCCCTAAATGGTCAGCACAGGGTAGTGCGAAAAGGAAGAGAAGAAGGAAAGAAAAAAAAAGAAAAAAGGAACAAAACCCGAATGCAATATACTCATAATACCCATACGGAATATTACTAGTATTCGGCATCTCGAACCCGAGGACATCTTGCATCCTCCCACACAACTAAAAACGCTTGCAGTAGCATTCTTTGGTTACGTAC
The DNA here is from genome assembly GCA_002215975.1 of Dryadomyces quercus-mongolicae. Classification (NCBI taxonomy): domain Eukaryota; kingdom Fungi; phylum Ascomycota; class Sordariomycetes; order Ophiostomatales; family Ophiostomataceae; genus Dryadomyces; species Dryadomyces quercus-mongolicae. The sequence continues at coordinate 146,582 of NIPS01000042.1, read as the reverse complement.
CTGTGAGAACAACAACCTTGCCCTTGACACCGGCCAAGTCCTTGTCTTCGAACACAAAAGACATGGTTATGAAAATTCTTGGTCAAAAAATGGAGTTGCTGGGGTCAGAAAGGAGATTGCAGCCTGGTGGTTGTGCGAAACAGTTAATTGCGTACGGAGTATTCATGGGAATCCAGAATGTCACTGTGCCTCTTACTTTTTATTTATACTTGTGAGCCTCTGTGACCGATGGAGCCCGAGTTAACGAGAACGAGAATGAACATATACGAGTGCTCCGTACTTCTGCACTCTGTACTCTGTACTCCGTTATCCGTACTGCTACACACCACAATTTAATCCCTGACAGACCCGACGAAAGAGCGTCCTGAACCCCACCATTTATTCCCCTGCATTGCTACCCCGTGCCTTTCCCATTTTGCCCTTTTCTCTTCGCGAGTGCCTTATCCCCCCGGGACACTAACCTCAATGGTACACAGTAGATCTTTATGGAGCACCTGCATTCATTAGCGAGGTTTGACCGCTCTGTCTGCATTGCTGATCTCATAAACAGCTTTACCCTATTCTTTTTTTTCCAAGGCCACAGTTTCTCTCCCAGCTCGTACTTATCAAACAGCGGTGTGCTCGCCATACGCCATATGCTTGTTACGTCTTGGAATGACTGCAAATGCGACGCATTTCGGCACTAGAGCTACTGGCGTCGCGAGGACAGGCAGGGTATTCGTGATCATCCATCCAGGCACGCGTGCGTCCTGATAAGCCAAGACAAGAAATAAAAGTGTGGCGTCATGCTACTCGTGTCTCGTGCTTCTCGTGCTTTTCGTGCTTCTCATGCTTCTCTTGTGTGTGCTTGGGCCTGAATTCCCTGCGCTGCGCGCGCAATCGATGCTTATATTCCGTACTCCGTATGTTGGACGGTTAGCTTTGACTTAAAACAAGATCCCGACGTTACTTTTCCTTTTGCAAGATCTTCCAACAAATGTCCTGTGCAATGACCAACGTTCATGCCGCTGATGACGGGCGTTACGTGAACTGCCAATGGCCCTATCTACCAATAGGAGTGTTTCAAGGGACATTTGCTCCATAAATATGGGGTAGGAAATCCCTAATTCAAGAAATCTGCCGCTTGGCCAGGCACCTACTAAAGTGCGAAGTACAAGTACTCGTATTCTGTACTCCGTACGGAGTACTCCGTACTCTCGCCCGTACTCTTAGATCCGGTCAGCACTTACCCCTTACCCATACTCCGTACACGTCCAAAGAGGCACCCAAAATGTCACGACGTCTCGCATGTCGGATATCAAGCAGATCCTGCCCACGACATTCTCCGCTCAGGCCATGATTGGTGAAAATGCACACAAATTACAGCATGCGTTCTGATGTGCCAAGAGTGGACCAGAATGGGGCCAGTGACACGTATTCAAAGGTACCCAAACTAGTATTCTGCCTACGAGTACGGAGTACTCCATACAACTATCGTACATACAGGGAAATACTCGGTGCTAACAGTACAATGGTCAACCGCATGGATAGTAGGGTCCACTGGATTTGTTAGTAATGTAATACGGAGTATCTCGTACGGACAACAGGAGTACGTTGATTGGCGACTGAGAGCCCACATTCTTCGAAGGGTACGGTACGAGTACGAATGGGATGCTTCAGACAGCATTCCAGGGCCCTTGGGCTCATATGACGGCCTTACTCATGCGGCGCCTGTAGGAGCTTCTCCCTGTATTCAGCCCGGATGCACCCACACACTATTTAATAGCACTCCATACTCCATACATAACTTCTTATGACGGGTTCATCGCGTGACCTCATGAGCTTGTACCTGCACCAAGGCGGGTCCATATTTTACAGACCGGTTATAATAGCATTCGCAAATACTCCGTACGGGTACGGAGTAATACCCGGTCGACCATGTCTTGTGATGCCTGGAATCCAACTCGTGGAGATTCGCTGGCCTGTGCCCTGCAGGCGGAGAAGACTCATAGAATCGTGGCTGCAAGGTATTACGTGCTCAGGGGGTTTTGGCCAATGTATCCGCGGGACCAGTAGACAAATATGCTTCGTACTAGGCAGTAGCCGTCCAAGACAGGCATCACCTGTGTAGGTATGGATCTACGGGAAAGGGCTGTGGACGGTGCAAGTATGCGGATGCCTTTCATGCCTATACGGTCTCATTTGGGCGGCCATTCTTCCTACCGGTGCCGGTAGACGTGGGTTCGGGGCTGCTGCCAACGTTTCATTTGCCAGGACAAACAGAGTTGCAGTGGCCCCTTAAAGTGGTGAAGACAGGGGAACGGCCTCGCCTCTGATGTACGAGTGCGTCGTAGTCGCATTATACGCCGCAGCAAAAGCATCAAATATTTCGTAGGGGGAGGGGGGAGAGAACCAACGGTTCTGTTCGTAGCGAATACCGAATATGGAGAACGGAGAACTCCGTAGGTCATATATGAGCATGAACAAATCCCGTATGCTCAGATATCGACAACCGGATCCGGGTGATAGAACTGAAGAGGGGGAAGGACTCTGTAGTCCGCACGACAATCTTTGAATTTACAATCCGCTTTGCGCTTCGCCCGATCCGTGTTTCGACTTCTACGACTGCGTTCATCCGATTTTTTCATTCGATTCCAGCGGCACCGCCCGTTCGTTTATTTCGTCAAGATGGGCAGACTTGGGGGCGAGGGATATGCCTCCCTCTATCTCGCCAGTATCATGCTTGGGTTGTGCTGGATTGTTGTTGCGGCGCGCATGTTTGTTCGGCGTTGGAAGCGAATGACTGGTTTGGACGATCTACTCATGTTGGGCGGACTGGTATGCATCGATCATGGCTGCATATTCGACTTGCAGCAGAGGTTAACATCTACTGGCAGGTTCTCTACTCTGTGACAGCCTGTCTCGTCATTGTTGCTTGCTTTTGTGGCTCTGGGCAGAAAAGCAAATACATTTTAACCGAGGATATCCAAAAGGGAACCAAGGTGTGTTGTTTTGAAGAAAAAAAAGAAGGAAAAAAAAACAAAGAGGGCTCCAAACAAATGATGACTAATCACAATACAGATCTTCTTCGTGGCCGAATTCTTCTACGCAGCCTGCACGGTGCCCATCAAATGGAGCATTTGCGTGTGCATGATCCGAATTGCAGAAGCGCGTCGGGTGATTGTGTATGTTGTCTACGGCGTCATGGGGCTCTCGGCCGTCTCCATGATCATCTTCGTCGTCACCATTGCCAACATCTGCCACCCGATCCAGACGCTCTGGGGCGCCGCCGACGGCACCTGCAACACAGAACTCAACAGCAGCGTGAGCTTCTTCTTCTCGGCCGTGTCCATCGTCACGGACTGGACCCTGGCCACCATCCCCTTCTTCCTGCTCTGGAGAATTCAGATGAACCCTCGCACGAAGTTTTCATGCTGCATCATGTTGAGTCTCGGTGTCTTGTAAGTCTCCCTTTTCTTCTCGCGTATCGTGTGCTTTTCTGACAACTCTAGCGCGAGCTGTGCCACTCTTGTCCGCCTCAACTACCTCACTCTCTACAACGACTCGTCTGAATTCATGTACAGCACCGGTGCCATTGGTCTCTGGTCCATCCTCGAGGAAGGCATTGGTATCATCTCCGGCTCTATGCCTGCGCTCCGGCCTCTTCTAAGCCTGAGCATGTTCCGCGGCAGCAGCTGTGACGCGAGCAATGACAAGGAAGTGTCGGGTCCTTCCATTGGACTGGAGACGATCGGTGGCACGGGAGGCAAGAAGCCGACGGCACCGCGTGTAAGCGTGGACGCTGCGGACACCGGGGACGACGACGGTGACAGCCAGAAACAGATCCTGAAACAGACGCAAATCAATGTAACGGAGGATACGGGGTCCCGGATAACTGAAGAGGACTGGACCAGGCAACAAGTTTTGGGATGGCAACAATAAGGGGACTCTGAACGAATGTGCATGCTGTTCGCAACCCACCAAAGTAAATGCTTGTCGTAGACTATAGAAAGAGTGAGAACGAGTTCGGCCTAGCTTCCGCTGGTCAGGTAGCGGTAGCCTTCACTTCTCACTCTTAACTTTTTTTTTTTTTTTTGCTTTTTTGCTTTTGGATGTGAGAAATTTGCATTTGTGATTTTTGATCAAGTCATCCAGTTTTCTATTCGTATTGTATCTAGTATACTTTTGATTTTGATTTTATTTCGCTTTGGCTCTACGTCGATGGTCTGATATTCGTATAATATTAATTGTTTCTATCCTCTTTGAATTGAATTTACTATTCAAGTATGTGTGATACAATAAACATGGTACACCGTTAAGACCTCTGAAAATCCTGACGTCCCTATGAACGCAGACTAAAGAAATTCCGAATTACCCATTCAAAGTACTCCATACAAATCCTTCTATTCTGTACTCTGTACGACAGAAGCACATACATACGTCATGTTACATTACACAACTGGAAAAGGAAACGGCCTGTTGATCGTAATCGACCAATGGACTTCGCTTCTTTATATCGAAATGATTCTATGTACATCAAAACTTGCGGTGGATCGCCGACAAAAAGAGTCAATACAACGCCGGCGTCCACATGTGAGCCCATCCTGTGCGCCTGCCCTATTGCATTTATACTCGTACACCGTGTTTCCGCGCCCCGTGTTCCGTCTAGTCGTGTATGCCTTATGGATACAGGGCCTGTCCAGCCGTTCCGTCTTCGTGTTGGAAAAACACGTCACACAAAAGAGAATCATCCGTCATGCCCATGGCCTGAAAAAACTCGGGAAAAAAGATGTTGGGGCCCAACGCCATCATGGGGTCTGGCGGCGGTTGATGGTGCTGCGGGTTTTGTTGGCCCATGTCGACTACCGGTTGCGGTACGCACCACACGGGGGGCATAGAGTGTGGAGGCAGCGCTGTGGGGGGTATAGCACTATTGGCCGTCGTGAGGGGGTCTTCCGGAAAAGTCCTGCTGTCGCCACTGTGGTTGGGGGTGGGGTTGGGGGTATTGCCCTCGTTGCTGTTGTCGTTGTTGCCGTCTTCTCGGTTCAGCTCGGCAGCCCAGCGTTCTCGCAGCGCACAGACGACGGCGGTGATGCGCTGAAATATGTTCCAGTATTCGGGATCGCCGACGAGAGAGGGAGGCACCTGGGGTGCACTACGCATTTTGGCGATGAAGTCATCGAGGACTTCGAAGAGATGGAGGCGGTGCGGAAATTCGATGCGGTCCCAGACAGCATTGTCGATGTGGCTGAAGCTGTGCAGGAGGATGACACAGCAGGCGAAGTAGAAGAAGAAGGAAAAGGGCAGAATGGCAAACGAAGAGCTGGGAATGGCACGGTAGTAGTCCCAAAAGTTGTGGATGGACTCGACACAGCGGGCCAAGTTGACACAACTGGCGTAGTCGAAATTGAAGTTGTGAGACTCGGCAGCTGATGGAGCGCTGCCGGCCGGAGGACTCAAGGGCACGGCGACGACGCTGCCGCTCAGGAGGATTTCCACGGCGAGTAGGTTTCCACGGAAACCGTCTGATAGGGTTAGCAGGGGCTGAGGACGAAGAGGAACTCTTATCAAGCTCACCATAGTCGAGGAGCTCTTCAGGGACCGCCGCCTTGATGATGTCGATTTTGCTACGCAGCAAGCGAGCAACGAACAAGGGAACAACACGGGGACCAAAGAGACTGCGTTGGTCGGGCGGCACGACGGTGCTGGCACAGCCAATGGTCTGGTCAGACATCTGCCACTCCCCGGCGTAGATGTGATCGGCAATACGTTGGAGACGGGCCTGGGCGACGAGGATGTGGTCAAAGGGCGTCTCAGGGTTGGCCAGCAGGGTTTGGACGTGTTCCTCCATTCGATTGGTCCAGCGGAGGGTGTCTGCCCGTTTGAGATAGATGGAAACACTGTTGGTGAGCAAGGAAGAAGGAAAAAAAAGAGAGAAAGAAAGGAAGGAAAAAAAGGACTTACATGGACGCCATCACATAACAACCTAGGGCTGCCCTACGCTCTTCCATACTCAACATGGTGGGCATCATCTCCTCGACGACAACGGTCTGGCCGCCGCGCATGAAACGGGCCAGCAGTGCTTTGGAGGGTGTGAACATCTTGTGCAGGCCGAGGTCGTAGACCAGAGAGATGGCCATCTGGGAGAACAGAGACAGGATGGGCCGGTCGCGACGGGCGGCAAAGTGGATCCAGACAATAAAGGTCAGCATGGCCAGCAGCAGATCGATACTCTTTTCGCACTCGACGACGGCCCGTTGAGCAAAAATGGTGCGCAGCTGCAGACTGCGGCCGAGCTGGGCCTCGAGGGTTCCCTGATTGTTGACGACGGACATGATGGCCAGCCAGAAGAGGGGCCGGTCATGGCGCAGCTGGGCGGCCGTCACATCGGGTGGGATATAAGCGAACGGCATCGTGGGCAGCATCTTGTCGCGGAAGGTGACCAGAGAAGCCTCTGCTTCGGCCGGACTGGGCTCGAGGGCCGGGTCCAAGTGGATGGTGTTTCCGGCGGGGGGTATGGGCGTGGTCAATGGCACGGGGTTGTTCTCGAAACCGCATAGTGGCATGCCCATGATTTCAGGCCGGTGGTGGTGGTGATGGGTGCTGGCCGAAGAAGTCGGGGCGGGTGTTGTGGCGGAAGAGGTGGCCGGGGCCCTGGTGATGATCTGGGTTGCGGTGGCAGTGGACACGGCCGTAGTGGACGTCGATTCGGGTGTGCGTGGAAGGTAACCGGCAGCAACAGCGGCGGCAGCACCAGAAGTAGGGCCGTGTTTGAGTGGTTTTTCTTGGGGGCCGATGGGGGGAACTTTGACTCCGGTCCCGGCCCCAGCTCCGGCTCCGGCTCCAGCAACAGTCCCGGACGACGCGGCAGCACTGACGGCCGGCAAGGACTCTTGGACGGAGCCTCCAGCAGACGTGACACTATCGACGCTGCTGCCTCGTTCACCGACACTGCCGGAGATGACACCGCCATGAGCGGTCAACAAAGAGACGAGACCGTCGAGTTTCCGCTCGAGTTGAGCAGTCCGGGACAGCGAGGATGACGTCTTCTTGGACGACACACCCCGTTTTCGCACTGGGACGGCAGGCTGACAGTCTTTCTTGAGGCGATGGCATCTGCCAAGTCAGCTAAGCCAAACAATGACCAACCGGACCAACCCTCCTTCCCCCCCTCCTTTCCGAAAGCTTGGAAACGCACCTCTCACAGCCCGCACCATCGATGCGGTAGATACATCGACACTTGGCACGGGAACAGTTCAAGCAAGCCCGGCCATACGGGGCCGGCATGCCCGTCGGGGTCGCCCCGCCGTGGGCGATGGAAGTCCGGTCTGGTGTATTGGATCGCGGCATCGACGAGCCAGCACTCATGGTATCCCGATGGTCGTTTTCGGCGGGAGGCTCATGTGCCATACATTCGACGTGTGCTGGAAGACGAAAGAGTCTTACGAATTATTTTTTCCGTCATCCTTGAAGAGAAGAATTTCGTATGCTGGGCGCTGGACAAAGGGAGAGGTCTGAACGGACTTCGGAGATTATGAATTCCTAACCCCGATCCCGGTCGGGTGAGCTAACAGCCAATAACTGGATTTCTGGTACGAGCATATTACTGTATTATTCTATGAACTAGCCCTGTCACTCTGCCACTCTGCCACTCTACTCCGTACGGAGTATCTTACTCCCTCCTTAGGAAAACACGTCTGCCACCACCCGATCCTCGGCTTGTCTGCGCAGCCAAGCCTCGGCTGCTCCCGCTTCGGCATTCCCTGTCTTATCGACCCCTGTACCGTTCGGCTGCGACGTTTCTCGTTCGACCATCAGCTGACCCAAAGCAGACCGCAGACTGCCTGCCAGGTCTTCGTGGCCGCAGATGTACAGACGCGCACCGGCTGCCCACAGACGGCTGACGTCATCGGCGTCGTGCCGCAGTCGCTCTGGCACACGCGCACATCCAGCCGCACGAGCATCGTCGTGCGCCCGCGAAAATGCATAGCGAACGTCGACAACGCCGGCACGCACCCAAGCATCGATCTGATCGGCATACAACCGGTCGGCCACGGCATCGCGACAGCCTACAAACAAAAGGGCGGGAGCCAGACTCAGACTCGTGGCCAAGACAGCACGCTCCTGCAGGAACCCCATAAACGGAGCCAGGCCTGAACCCGCACAACACAACACCAACGGCGTCGTCTGCGGGTCTTCAGGCAGGCGGAAGAACCGGTTGCTCGCCGCTCGCACAGCCACGAGGGCCTGGTCGCCCACAGTCAGCGACCGCAGATACGTACTGGCCACTCCTCGGAAGGGCCGCGGCTGCGCGTCCACGTCCATGGTCGACCACGCCACGCCCTCGCGCACACTGTAGCACACTGCACAGCTGTGCGGGCCGGCCGCTGCCTTTGGCGACGACGCAATCGAATACTGCCGCACCCGCAGCGCCGGCAGCATGGCCAGGAAACTCGCCAGCGGCAGGTCGGCTTTCGGGTACTGCTCCAGCAGGTCCAGCAGGCTCGTGCGCCGGCCCAGGATCGTTTTTTTGTACGTTTCAGGCTCCGCCAGGGCTGCCACGTGCTTTTTCACGCTCGCATCGTCGATCACCTCGGCAAGGATCGCAATGTCCTGCAAATGTCAGCACATGTTAGATTAATCATTGGTTAGTCATCTCACCTGCGTGGTGGCTGGCTGGGCGAGCTCGACGTAGCCGCGCAGCAGCTCGGCCACGGCCATGGGTTTCTGTGTCGGCAGCGCTGTTGGACGCCCGCTCTTCTCAATGGTTACCACGGCGTCTGACGGCAGTCCAAACCGCCGCATGGCCCGCCGCACGTCCGCCTCGGGGTTCAACGGCAGTACCGCCAGGTAGTCGCCCGCTTCATACGACACGTCCGACGGCAGTGTCAGTTCTGTGTGCCATTTCTCGGGCTCGCCCGCTGCTGTCAGCCGTTGCGTCGCCGTCACCGTCGCCCAGGCCATCTTCTGTTGCAGGTGCTCGGCGCGCTGTGCCGTCTCGAGCGTGACCTGCAGCCGAGGCACGCGCACTTTTTGGGCATTGCTGTCGTCCTCCTCATCAGCCGCCGGCAGCCCCGGCCACAGACGGCCCGACGTCCAGCGCGTAAAGTCGCCGACCACGTCGCCAGCGGCCGCATCGGTCATGCCGCGGTCCGCCAGCCGCACGGCTCCGTGCTCGGCCAGCAACGTATCGATCAACGTCGGGATGCGGTGGAACGTGGCAGGCCAGTCCTTGTGACCACAGCCGAAGACGGCAAAACGGACGTTTTCGAAGAGTGGCGATGATGACGACGCGCAAGCCTTCTCCAGCCAGGCCACAAACCGTGCCGCATTGTCCGGTGGCTGACCCTCGTAAGATGCCGTCACAATCACAACAGGACTGTTGGTTGGAATGCGCTCTACAGCACTGTCGAGGTCTGCCACGGTCGCCTCATATCCGTGGTCGGCTGCCTCGGCCGCCAGACTCTGAGCCAGCGACTGACACGTGCCCATGTTGCTGCCGTACAAGATGGCCAGCTTGGGCCGGCCACTTGCATGACTCTCTTCGCCGTGGTGGGTGCCGTTTGTCGGCTCGAGGGCTTCTCCGTTGGCAAGCTTTCCCGCCAGCTGTGTGGCCGTCATGCCCGACCGCAACCGCACGCGCACAAACGTATTTTTGGGCTTGATGGTGAGTGTCTGCTGGACCTTCATTTCGTAGTTGGGGTCCTCAAGAGATATCTGGAAGGTTTGTAGCACCATGGCTGTCACGAGCACAGCTTCCTGCCAGGCAAATGCGCGTCCGATGCAAGCCCGCAGGCCAGTTCCAAAAGGCTAGACGTCAGTGAGAGCCACGAGAGAAAGTGTGTGAGAGAGAACTCACTCGCCAGGCGTTCTTGGGCAGCTTTTCAAATTTGCCGTCGAGCATCCGTTCAGGCCGGAAACTGTCGGCATCCGGGCCAAAGACGGCCGGGTCGCGCTGAATCTTGCGCAGCAGACAAAGGACATTCATGTCTCGGGGCAATTCGTATTTCCCGTCGCCCACAATGATGTGTTCGGCCTTGTTCTCGGGCCGCACGCAGCGCGTGATTCCGGGTGCTGTGGGCGCCAGGCGCAGGGTTTCGCGGAGGACGGCCTCGATGTAGGGCAGCTCCTTGAGGTGCTTCGGCTCGATGCGGCCGTCGCCGACAACGCGGTCGACCTCCGCCTGGGCCGCCGTCCACGTAGACGGGTTCAGCAGCATGTACATGAAGGCAAAGGACAGCAGACCAGAAGTGGTTTCGTGGCCGGCAATCAGAAAGGTCTGCATGTTGGCGGCGATGAGCTCGTCACGCATAGTAGCACCGGTCTGGGGGTCACGGCCGTAGATCATGTTGTTGAGCAGGTCGGGCTTGTCGGTAGGATTGTCACGGCGGTGCTGGACGAGTTCCTGGCCGACCTCGCGCATGTAGTCGAGGTCCTTCATGATGCCGGCAATGAATGACGGCTGCAGCAGGGCCTTGATACGGTGGCCGATCTGGGCGGCCTCGCTGCGGGCAAGCAGGGTGTTGTTCATGGCGCGGACGTAGGGGTGCAGAGTCTCGGCATAAAAGGAGTTGAAGCGGTAGTCCATGCTGCAGAGGGCGATGGTGTCGAGGGTGAGGCGCGTAAAGTCCTCGGTGAGGACAATAGTGCGGTCGGGACCCATACGAGCCCACTTCATGATCATCTGTGAGGCGATGTCGTGCATTTCGGCAAACATGCCTTCAATAGCCAGAGGTCCAAAGGCCGGCATGAGGATGCGGTGAGCCTGGAGCCAGTCGGGCTCCTTCTCCGAGTGCTGGGCAAAGAGCCCGGTGGGTCCCGGGGGTGCATACTTTGTGAGGGCCAGCGGCGGCAGCTTGTAGAAGCGTGTCTCGTCACACAATTCGTCAAAGAGAGCAAAGTTTCCGACAAAGTGGCGCTCGATGCCGTCGAGGGTCAGCTTGAAGAGGGGGCCATAGACGTCGACAAGATCCTCCAGTGCCGCAATGGGCACCTCAGACTGCACGTCGAGCATGTTGCCGATGAGCGGCAGGGCCGTCGGGCCCGGTACAGGTGTTGTCATGGCAGAAGAGTGTCAAAAGAAGAAGCCAATGGATTTCTGATGACCAGAGCCATGGAAGACAGAATCATGCGAGGCATCATATATATATATATAGAGCAGCAGAGGATTCACCCGTGGGGGCTACATGAATACGGGCCAACTACGGAGTAGGCAGGTCGCATTATCCTTCTGCAGGGATACAGGGAAGTAATATGCCGACGGAGACGAAGACGGAAGTTGTTGACCAGCCCGCGTGTGGCGCGGGTAAGCGGGATATGAGTTGTCCCAGAGAATAAGAAAGGTCAAAAGGCCATACGAGCATGAGTAGAGGCACTGCCGAGGCGCCGTCAGCGGCACAGCGTTGAGTCCCGTTGGGTGGTTGCGGTCGGGCGGTATTACCATTTGCGACCTCCGACGAGATATCCATGTCCTCTGATTGGCTGACGTTTATTCGGTACACAACATGCGGAGAATAAGGATTGTCTCCACGGCGTTTCCACAGCGGCGTTTCCACAGCGGCATTTCCACAGCGGCATTTCACTCTTATTATGCACGGCGTTCTCCGTATTCGCCGTCGAGCCTCGGCTCTCCTTTCTCCGTATGATTACTGCTACGGTGGCGGAGTTGCCGATCCGCCAAGCACCAGGCAAGGGGAAATAATCATGAAAACGAAAACGAAGTGGGGATGTCGTCGTTCTCGTTATCGGGTTTCGGCACGACACGCTGTTACACGAGTATGATTGTTACTAATATTAGTAATATATTAGTAACCTCTTCGATAACAATATCGTTCTATCAATTGCCCCGCAGCAGGCTAGCAACCAATGTAAACAACCAGAAGCCTCATCGTCGACCTTTGTCGCCTTCTCCAACACGTCCACTCGACTGCCGCAGTCATGGCGCCCGCCGACAAGGAAAAGGACAAGTCCAAGGTCCACAAGCTGTCGCTCAAAGGCAGCGCCAAGCTCGTCTCTGAATTTGTGTGTCCAGATTTCATCTCTCTTTTTTTTTTCTGATCAGCTCTGACATCTCGTAGTTTCAATATTCCATCCACAGCATCCTGTGCGTTTACGGCCCACGGGCCGACGGCCACCATCTCCAACACCTCCACTGACATGTTCCCCTCAGGTTCCAACGCGGCGTCTACCCGGCCGAGGACTTTACGTCTGTCAAAAAGTATGGCCTCAACATGCTCGTTTCAGCCGACGACCAAGTCCGCGCGTACATCAAGAAGATTATGAGCCAGCTGGACCGCTGGATGGCCGCCGGCAAGATCAGCAAGCTCGTGCTGGTCATTACCGACAAGGACACGGGCGAGCACGTCGAGCGGTGGCAGTTTGACGTGCAGATTCTGGCGGGAGCCAAGAAGAAGAAGACCGCAGCCAAAACAGATGACAAGAAGGGGGACAAGGAAAATGGTCAGCCCGCTGCTGCAGCTGCCGCCGCTCCTGAGAAAACAGAGGCCGAGATCCAGGCCGAGATTGCCGCCATCTTCCGCCAGATCACGGCTTCGGTCACGTTTCTGCCACAACTCGCCGGCGACTGCACCTTTAATGTGCTCGTCTACGCCGATGCCGATAGCGAAGTGCCGGTCGAATGGGGCGACAGCGACGCCAAGGAAATCGCCAATGGCGAACGCGTCCAGCTACGTGGCTTCAGCACGTCCAACCACCGCGTCGACACGCTCGTGAGCTACCGGCTGGCGGACTGAGCAGCAATGTATCATACAGTCAAAGATTCATGGGATATGACATTCACGTGACTCAAGTTCTTAATTCTCTTCGCAGGGCCCCCAGATGTAGCCCATGTCCTCATCTCCTATCCCGTCCCTAAATTCGCCACACGCCTCGTAAACCTCTTGACAACGCCGTCCACGCTCTACACGCGCTTGAAAAAGTACACGTATGCAAACTTCTTCATCTCCTCCACGTCCACCACTTCCACCACCTTCTCGTCGTTGAACAGAACCCAAGACGGCTTGTCTTGTCCAGGCAGCGCCTTGCGAATAAACGCCACGTAGTGTCTGTTGGTTAGCAGAGGACCACTTGCAGAAAGACTTGACGAACTTACCCTGCGTGAATGCTCGTGCCCTTGTGGCAAACAATGCTCTGCAGCTGGTACTTGGCCGGTTTCTCGCTCGATCCCGCCACCGGCTTCTCGCCCGCCGGCTCTTCGTGCTGACTGTTGTCACCGACATCGTCGTCCGTCGCGTCCGGGTGGCTAAACACCCACTCAATCGCTCGCTCCACGTCGCCGCCCGTCTCGCGCAGCGCCCGTTTCGCCTGTGGCTCGCCAAAGCCCATCGACATGAGCATCTCCACCTTTTCTGGGTCGGCCGCTGCAGGCGCCGTCCCGCTGCTGGCCAGCACGAGCGGCTCGTCAATGTCCGGGTCTTCCATGTGTGCAAATAGCCACTCCATGGCCGCATTCGCGTCACTGTTTCCCGTCGCATGCAGGGCCTTGTCGCAGCGCACGCGCGGAAATCCCATGGCCTCAAGCTGCGCGACAGCCTCGGGGTTCGCCACAAACGCTGGCGCCGCACCGCCACTACTGCCACTGCCAGAAGCCTCGTCCTCCGGCAGCAGTTCCTCGTCGGGCTGCTGGCCCGGCGACAGGTAGGCGTCCAACAAGAACGGCTCGTCGTCGACCAACACCGGCACGTCCACCTTGACCGGCACCCAGTTGACCAATGTCATCTTGCGCGCATTGACCACAAACACGTCGGGCAGCGTCTTGAACAGCGACCGCTTCATGTAGCCATCCTTGCTGCCGCATGCTGCACACGTCAGCTCCACAATCTCTTCGTCCGTGAACCGGTCGAGACACTTCTTCAACGTCACCGGCTTGTAGGCGTCGGCAGCATTGTCGCCTGTACCCGCTTCCTCGGCCGTCTGCTTCTCCAGCGGCACATCAATGAAAATGTTGTCCTGCTCGGTCGTCGTGTAGCGGACCTTGCGGCAGTTGAGACACTGTAGCCGCTGCTCGAGCGTGAAGCGGAAGGATAGCGTCGGGTCGTCGGCAGGCGATGCGTGCTTGGCGCGCGTGATCAGCTTGAGCAGGTGCTGCAGCAGTTCAAACGCGTCCTGCTGCCGCATCGTCGAAAACTCTTCGTGGCCCCGGCCGATGAGGTGCTTGAGCATCGCCGGCGCCAGGCCTCGTTGGTACGACAACTCGGGCGTGTGTTCCGAGGCGGCGGCGACATCCGAATCAGGCTTGGCATACCGTCCCGACAGCAGGCCGTCGCCAATCTTGCACAGTTGTGTGTCCAGATCCTGGGCAGGGTCGGAAAGGCCGGGCAGATCCTGCGAGACGACGCCGTAGCGCTTCTGGAAGGCAGGCAGGTCGAACAGACACTGCAGGATGCTGGCGAGATAGCAGCTGTTGCCGAGGTTCTTGATACCAGTCAGGCCAGGGCCAAAGAGAGGCTTGAGCTCCTTGCCGTCCTCGGACGTCATGGAAAACTCCCAGCGCAGGTTCTGCTCGATCTGCATCTCCGTCAGGCTCTTCTCTGTCTTCTGGCGCTCGGCCAGCATGATGCCCCAGTGAGCGAGGTGGTCGCCAAGGCTGTCATCAATGCGCTCCTCGTCGCACGTGTAGCAGTAGACGTCAGCGTTGCCCTCGGGCGTGATGGATCCGAGCTTGACGGCGACGCCGTGGCCGGAAGACGTGGCATGAGAAAGACCGTGCGAGTTGCCGCCGACGCCACCGAACTGGGCACGACCACAGCCGAGATTTCCGCACTCCAGACAGAGCCACAGGTTTTCCTTGAGGTCGCACTGGGAACAGTGGCCGAGGTCCTGGGAGGCAATGGTGCGGGCCTCGGACTGCTGCAGCAACAAGATGTGTTCGCAGGTGGTCATCTCCTGTTCCCAGGCCTTGACTTCCTGCTGGCGGGCAAACGTGCTGGCCGACAGAATGCCTTGGACGATGGGAGCCAGTTTGGGGTCGGACTTGTCGAGTTCGCGGTCGCACTCGAGGCACTTGGCCACGGCGACAGTGTCGTAGCGATCGGCCTCGGTCTCGGCGGCGATGGCGAGCTTGGACATCTTGGGTGGAGGCTCGTCTCGGACGACAGCCTTGCGGGTTCGCCGAATGCTGAGAGCCAACGGATGGCTCCAGAGGACATTGTGCAGCTGAGCATGGTGTCGGGAGCCGGCGCAGCCGCCGTTGAAGCACTGCAGACAGACATCGAGGCCGTCCGGGTCATCCTATCGGTCAGCAAGCAGACAGCGAAGCATTTGGGGGCGAAGTCGTCTCACAATGGAATCAAAGCATTGCGTGCAGTCTTCACGATAAACGGATTGCGCTGCAGTGGGGGGGCGGAGATCTGCGGGCGTTAGTTCTGCAGTCAGAAAAGAGGGGAGAGAACAGACTTGTGGACGCAATATGCGGGCACGACATGGTGACAGAGAGTCGGACGAGACGTGCAGACGAGTGTCGTGAGCAGAGAAGCAGATGTGTGCAGAAGACGACTCTTTTTGAATTCTGGGGGAGGAAGCTTTGGCGGGGCTAAGCACAGCTGCTAAATGCGGTAATGCAGAGCTGCCTAGCCCCACAGCTAGGCAGTAGTCAGCATCGCCACTAACTTACGTAGGCATCAACGCGGCGGCGGCGAATGTCTGTGTCTATGTATGCCTGTCTATGTCTATTTCTGTCTATGCCTGTCTATGTCTATGCCTGTCTATGTATGCCTGTCTATTCCGGGGTATGCCTGTCTACCTGTCTGCCTGTCCGTCATCTCATCCCCTCGTATTCCCAGTCCCAGCTCGACCTGTTCGATCCCAGGCTCTTTGGAATGCTTCATTTTGTGGCTCATTTCGTGGCTGAGCAAGTGGAATCTCATTCAGACGAACCCGTGGCCAAAAGTGCCAGTGCCGGGTTAGATACCGCCGCAGGTCCTCGCGGGCCGGCCACGGGACGCCAAGAGCATGCAGCCCACACGTGCAGAGGGCAAAGAGCATGGCAAGGCCGACAAAGGCGCAGACGATGCCGAGGACGATGACGCGGCTATGGGCGTCGACACCGGTGGCGTCGTAGGTGCCTGTCACAAAAGGTGACGGCTCGGTGTCGTTGGCCATGATGGCGACCATGGCAAGCAGGCGAAGCAAGTAGAAGTAGAGTAGTCAAGTAGAAGTAGCCAGTCGTAGAAGTAAAGTAGTCAAGTAGATGTAAAGGCCAGTCGTAGAAGTAGTGCCGTGTAATGATTGTTCGTTGCGGAGACCAGCTCTAAACGTGAAAGAAGTTATGGAAAGATATCCACGAGAAGAAAAGACTCTTTATACTGAAACCTCTCTCTTCACACTCCCTCAATACGAACTCTGAAGATCTGGCGCTGCCCTGTTTTCTCCCCTGTTCCTTCAGCTGAGTCTGTTGGCCATGTGGTCGGCCTGATATATCACTTTTCTAGAAGCTGTTCCTTGCTTCTCCCCAATGAGAATGCCCTGTTTGTCTACGCTGAAACACGATCCTCACCACACCTATTTCTGGCTCGCCAAGCATGGGCTGAAAAAAGAAATATTAAGTATTGGGAGGCGTCCCAGAACGTACTATACAAAAGGAAACAGATACCAAACTCCACTGTGGTGCAATATTCAAGGGGTATATCCGATGCGATGCAATGACCCTGGCCATGCTGACCAACAGAAATCTATCGACAAAAGAAAAGGAGGAGTTTGCAAGAGGCTGTGCCGTTGGCACGTCTAAACAAAAATAGATGGCGGAAATGGGAGAAAAAGAAAAAGGAAAAAGAAAACTGAAAACCGAAAGCTGAAAAAAAGAGTGAAAAAGAAGAGGGATTAAAATTACACAGCTAAACAGCTGTCATGGGCCTTCCAGCCCTTCTCGTAGAGCTTCATGGTCCACGCCCTCCGCATGGACCTTGCTCGGTACAACCACTCGTCGCTGAAAAAAACCAGGAATAATCCCCGGCTGGTTGATCCCAGGCGCCCGCAGCATATCCTGCAGGGCCTTGGACGATCCATTCTGGCTGCTCTTCTTGCTGCCGACGCCGCTCGACGTCCCGCTCGACTTGCTCATGCCGCTCAGCACGCTCCGGTTGTCGCTGTCTGCGGCTGCGTCGCTTGCAGGCGCCTCTGCTGCCGCCGTCGACGCCACCGTGGCCAGCGAGTCCACGGCCGGGCTGTAGCTGGCATGGTTCGTCTGGCCACCTCCCCATGGCCGCCATCCAACCAGCCGACCGAGCCCTCGGGCATTGTTGTTGTTGTTGTTGTTGCCGGCGCCATGGTTTTGCAGCACCGTGTTGGTTCGTGCCATGTGCCGGTTGCTGCGTGACATGACCGGCTTCGCCGTGATCGAGCTCACGCCCGTGTCCGCCGTGGCCGCGCCGTACGTGCCCAGTGGCCGTAGGGTCAGCTGGCTCGGACGCACCTTGAGCGTGTGGATGTCCAGTCCGCCCTGCAGCGAGATGATGGACTCGTGTGACACACACCGGTGCAGGGGTCGGTGGCCATTCCACGGCGACTTGGGCGATACGGGCTCTTCTTGGGTGACCCGTTCCTCCTCCTCGTGCATGCTCACGGCCAGGATGGGCATTTCGGACAGCCCTGTATGGATTGCATCGGCCGACCCCACCTCTTCCAGGATATCCCCTGCCTCTTCGTCATCTGCAATCGCAGGCAGCCCCCGGTCTACCGGGCCCGGGATGGGGGGTGACGATCCACACGCAAACGAATCATCCATGCGCATCGGTGAGCTGCTGTTGTTGCGCCAGTGCGGAGACGCCAGATCGACGCTCGTCGCCGGAGATGTCGGCAGTGACGCGTCACAGAATCCGCTGCGGTCAAATACGGAATTCCGCGCATGTGTCAGCGGCGAACTCGACAGCGACGAGACGGTCAGCTCCGACGGCGGATCCGAAAAGACCGACCACCGGTTCGAGGGCACCGAGGCCGTCGTCGATACCGAATCTCGGCTCAAGTGCCGTGAAGAACAGCGAGACGAATGACGCGAAGGACTGCTCATGGACGCGTCCGCGTAGAAGCCCACCGAGCGGGACAGATGGCCCGCCGATGGCGGCGTGAAAATGTTGGGTGTCAGGCCTGTGCGTCTCTTCTTGGGCCGCAGAGGCTCCGCCTTCTTCTTGCCCATGTGGTAGTGGTGGTGGATGTGCAGTTCTTGTGATGTCGTCGGTAGATGACGACTCGGTGTAGGCGTGGCTGGCGTCACCGGCGTAAAAGGCACGACCATATCGGTTTCTTCAGATACCTCCGGCATCTCTGGCGTCTCGGGAAGAAACGTGGATCCCAACTCGGCCCGCAATGTCGACGCCGCACTGGGCATCTCCTCCGGTAGTGGTTGGTGGAACATGAGCTGATCACGCAGCTGCTGGATCTCATCGTTGGAATTCATCAGCATCTCCCGCAGCTCCGCCATACCCAACTGCATGGTGGCATTGTCTTGCAGCAGGTCCCGCACAAAGTGCGTCACCACACCGCTGCCCCCAACTTTGTCCTGCAGAGATTTGGCTGCCGCTGCGCCCTTGAGACGTCCGGCCGCCGTGCTCAGCTCCCGTTCCACGACACGTTGCCGCTCCATGCGGCTAATGATCTCCATGTGGCGGTCCTTTTCTTGCCGGGCCTCCTGTTCCATCTTTTCCAGCTGGTACTGAAGGTCGGCAATCCCCCGTTCTGCCCGTTTCCACCGCTGGATGGCCGACCGGGCCTCGGACTCGGATGCCACCAGTGTGTTCTGCAGGGCGGCCTGCTCGGCCTCGAGAGCCGAAAGGTGTCTCTCCATCTCTTCAGACCGCTCTGTGGCACTGTCGAGCCGCCGGATGATCAGCTGCGAGGACTGCAGCGAAGCCTCGAGCATCTTGATGCGCGTGTCGGAGTCGGAGACGGTGTTGTTCAGGGTCTCGAGCTGGTCGAGCAGAGAACGGTTCTCCTCGATATTCCGCGCATTCTCCGTCTCCAGCGCCCGCTTGTCCATCTCGAGTTGCTCGATGCGACTGATGAGCTGGGCACGATCGCGTTCGGCATCGGCCATGTACGCTTCATGGCGTTCCAGAAGAGACTGAAGGAACCAAAACACGAAATGTCAGCTATAAAAAAACACACGACTGAAAAATATGCAGCCAAAACAGCTCATCTGCCAGGGCAATTTGCCGATTGGACCACGTATCGAACTAGGCAGCGAACGCTGCATATCGCTCATTCCAGCCAAGGAGCTGCCAAGTGACAAAAGAAAAAAAGTAAAATAGCAAACACACCTGTCCCAATCTAGCAGCAATACGGACATCGTTCTCGACGCTTTCGAGCACCGTGCAGTTGTGCTGCAAGAATATGCATTCTGTGCGTCCACAGCAGCAACGCAACGGAGCCAAGGGTTCATTGGCCATGATGACGTGAGAGAGAGAAAGCTCGCGATGATGAACATTTTCTGGAGGATCGTGGCGGCCACTAGTGGTATCTGCATGCGGATTGGCCATAGCTGGCATGGCCGCCATCGAGAGGAATGTACAGAGGATCGCGAAGTTGAAGTCGAGTTGAAGTTGAACAGATCCTTACATAATAGTCGCAAGGAAACTAGTTTCTGACAAAATCATGCAAGGCTGATGCCAAAATCACGTCCTCACCGCTGCCGACTTCCAGAAACCAATTCAGGAGTAATCCAGGAGCAAATCCAGGAGCAAACCCGCAAAACAAAACAGCACAACGCGATCACTTCGACTCGATCGACAGCCAAATGGATGGCCGGGAAACGCTGTCCAAAGAGTGTTGGTGGGCCACAAATGGCACGGTGGTGATTCGAGGAGGGGCGTGCGGGCGGTGCCCAACGCATGCCAGGGTAGTTGCGTGCAGAAGCAGGGCAGACGACGATTCGACAGAAAAGGCGCTCATGCATGCTGTGAGACCGACGGGTGGAAGGGAAATTGAGAGGTGGGGAAGTGTGGCTCTCGAGTTATTACGAGCGGGGAGTCACGGGCACGCGTCACATGCTTAGTAATAAATAAATAAAAAACACGACACACGACATCCAACATCCACATTGCTTACATGGCACTAGTATCCAGAAAATTGGTCATGTACGGAGTACAGAGTACTCGTGTATTTTCTATCCAGTATATATATAATCCCATAAAACGAAGTAAAAGCTCAAGAAAACTGAACAATAACATATCCAGGCGCCGACGAAGAGGCGAGACTCTCAGATGTCAACGCGGCAGAGTCCTCGATATAGTTCGAGCCACCTCCACCACCACCTCCCAAGGACTGGCGATCCGTATAAAAGTTATACAAGATCGAGAGGTAGTTGGTGACAGCACCACTTCCACCTCCGTAATAACCGCCTCCACCTCCGCCAGAACCTCCATAAAGCGTATTTGGCGCATACGACGATTCTACACCATCTCCGCCATCGTGGCCAGAACCAGAGTTGCCGTCGGTCCACGAGTTCTCCAGGGTCTCGACGCCCTCGTAGAGACCGCCGGCGCCAGCCCCAGTTTCCGTTCCCGGCTCGCCTCCCCAGACCGTTGAGAAAGGGTCTTCGGGAGACGTCAAATAACCGATAACCTTGGTGCCGTTGGTTTCGGCATCTCCCTGGCCAGAGGAAGAACTGTATGTAATCTGTCGGTTGTAGTCGTCGTTGTTCTTTCCGCTGCCGCCACCTCCTCCACCGACTGCCACCAAGCCGTCCGAATAATACAGCGCAGATGCGCCGCCACCGCCACCTGCTCCGTCGGATGCACTTCCACCATTGCCATAGGCACTCGTTCCGGCAGCTTCGGTGCCACCCATGCCGCCAGCAATCAGCTGCACGACCGCTCCAGATGACACAGAAACCGTGCCGGAAATGCTTCCGCCAAAACCGCCTTCGGTGGATGCCTCTCCTTCGTCGGAAGAAGAACCGCCACCACCGCCGACGACGATGAAAGTCATGGTATGGGCACATTCAGGGACGACGATGGTGGCTGAAGCGCCGGATGTAGCGACTGCCGACAACGTCATGCCTGTTACGGTGATGGGACACGTAGAGGTAGAGGATGTCGTTGGGACAGAACTGGACGAGCTGGTGACTTCCGTAGTGCTCGCCACGGTGCTGGATTCGGTGCTCGACGCAGTGCTCGACACGCTTGACGAAGTGGCTGGCTCGGTACTAGACACGCTTGACGAAGTGGCTGGCTCGGTGCTGGACACGCTTGACGAAGTGGCTGGCTCGGTACTAGACACGCTTGACGAAGTGGCTGGCTCGGTGCTGGACACGCTTGACGAAGTGGCTGGCTCGGTACTGGACACGCTTGACGAAGTGGCTGGCTCGGTACTGGACACGCTTGACGAAGTGGCTGGCTCGGTACTGGACACGCTTGACGAAGTGGCTGGCTCGGTACTGGACGCGATCGAGGAACTCTCTGGAGTAGTAGACGGAACCACTACCAAAACGGACCCAGAGCTAGTAGTTGTGACACTGCTGCTGCTCTCTATCGTTGTAGAATCTGCAGGAGTGGTAGGAGGCACCACTACATGAACAATAGTGCTAGACTCGGTTGTGGTGTAAGTCGATGTAATCCCGCTGCTAGTCTCCGTTGTAGTGGTGTAAGTAGGCGTGGAAGGAGGAGTGGTAGGAGGCACCACTACATGAACAATAGTGCTAGACTCGGTTGTGGTGTAAGTCGATGTAATCCCACTGCTAGTCTCCGTCGTAGTGGTGTAAGTAGGCGTGGAAGGAGGAGTGGTAGGAGGCACCACTACATGAACAATAGTGCTAGACTCGGTAGTGGTGTAAGTCGATGTGATCCCGCTGCTGGTTTCCGTCGTAGTGGTGTACGTAGGCACAGCAGGCGTGGTAGGAGGCACCACTACATGAATAATAGTGCTAGACTCGGTTGTGGTGTAAGTCGATGTAATCCCGCTGCTTGTTTCCGTCGTAGTGGTGTACGTAGGCGTGGAAGGAGGAGTGGTAGGAGGCACCACTACATGAATAATAGTGCTAGACTCGGTAGTGGTGTAAGTCGATGTGATCCCGCTGCTGGTTTCCGTCGTAGTGGTGTAAGTAGGCGTGGAAGGAGGAGTGGTAGGAGGCACCACTACATGAATAATAGTGCTAGACTCGGTTGTGGTGTAAGTCGATGTGATCCCACTGCTGGTTTCCGTCGTAGTGGTGTACGTAGGCACAGCAGGCGTGGTAGGAGGCACCACTACATGAATAATAGTGCTAGACTCGGTTGTGGTGTAAGTCGATGTAATCCCGCTGCTTGTTTCCGTCGTAGTGGTGTACGTAGGCACAGCAGGCGTGGTAGGAGGCACCACTACATGAATAATAGTGCTAGACTCGGTTGTGGTGTAAGTCGATGTAATCCCGCTGCTTGTTTCCGTCGTAGTGGTGTACGTAGGCACAGCAGGAGTAGTAGCAGGCACCACGACGATAACAGTTCCAGACTCGGTTGTAGTGTAAGTCGACGTAATTCCACTGCTAGTTTCCGTCGTAGTGGTGATATTCGGTGTTGCCACCGGTGTTCCAGCACATTCAGTAACAGTCCTTTTTTGTTGTTAGGTTTCTGATTGTAGTTTGTAACAGAGATCAACCATCAACTTACTTGGCTACCGTGGTCAAGGACGTAGAGCCGCAGCAAACATATTCATAAGGTTGATACGCCACATGAAGAGTGGGATCCTGGCAGGTTTTCTCTGCTTGGGCAGTCTGTGTAAACAGACCTTGGCCCAAGAGAGATAGAGCCCACCAATTCTTTGGTGTGAGAAGCATATTGAACAAAATCCGGAAAAACGAGTGGTATAACGAGTGTGTGGTGGTTCTGAGGAAGAGTTGATGGGATGAAGTATAAGAACAAGAGGGTATTTATACACGGAAGAAGCCTGATACAGCTATAGAACCTCGTATTACAGTGAGAGATAAAAGATGATTACGACTATTAACAATATCAACTTAACAAAATACCATTACATGCTAGTGGTATAGATTCTCGGTGAGGGATAGGAGATCGCGTCCTTTGTTTCTTGATCTGCCTACATGCTCACATGCCTAATAAATTCTTTATATTATGGCTAGTTTTTGGAAGTCCCGTCTCGAGAAAAGTAAACAAGGAGTTATATTATTGCCAAGCCTGAATATCGAGATCGAACGATACGAATGGTATACTATACGAATGATATACTAATTATTTACGAATTATATACGATCACGTTGGGTTCTTTATTCTCCAACCTTTCTTTGTCACATCCAAAGAAAAAAAAATACCGTTATGCTGCTATAGATTTGGTGGAGGGGTTTCAGAGCATGTGGTCAGGCTTCCAACAGTTAGAAGGGGCAAAGACTATAACTCGTATTTTGGAAACCAATCGGAGACTTGCCGGCGAACATACGAATTAGGCGCCTCCGCCAGGCACGCCCGATGCAGAATTTTCTTAGTGGGAGAGAATTCCAACGATGGCGCTAAATCGCAGGCCACACCTGATCAGTGTGGGGTTCTCCATAAATTTACGGCCCATGGGCCTAGATCCCCATATATTCTCAGGGCCAGTAGTCCGGGTCCCCTATACGCATACGCCTTTTAAGCTGAACGGTCTAGTGGCGCAGAGTACTTCCGTTTGGGGACAGCAATGACGAATGGAAAAACGTTCTTCTGATAAACGACGAATCCGCTCATCAAGAATTGAGCCCAAAGGTACCAAAGGACTAAAGGGCCAAGACGGCAACTATGGGCTTGGTCGCATGATCTGACCACACATAGTGTGTGGCTTGCGCGCCGTTGGGTCCAGCCCTGCAGAAAATTGGTATAGTCTATACCATATATTCAT
Source organism: Dryadomyces quercus-mongolicae (assembly GCA_002215975.1). Taxonomy (NCBI): domain Eukaryota; kingdom Fungi; phylum Ascomycota; class Sordariomycetes; order Ophiostomatales; family Ophiostomataceae; genus Dryadomyces; species Dryadomyces quercus-mongolicae. The sequence goes on along the minus strand of NIPS01000042.1, from coordinate 122,792 downwards.
GTGAATCCGTATGATTCTCGTATTGACCTGGACCGGTCGAATGACTGGAATGGGAAAGCAGCTAAGCACTTGTATTTCGGGCAAGGCAAGAATATCCGGGCTCTAGATTCAAACATCATCCCATGTAATCACCCCCGGAGACATTTATAACAAAGAATACGTCATCCGTAAGGAGTAGCTCACGGTGGCCCTAGACTCAACACATCCAAACCTGCTGCTAGTAAACTCTTGCTGGGCATCTTGCCCACATTTATCAGTTCCGCGCTCTGCACCATGACAGGGTCCTTGCCCATGGTGGCCACGGCCACCACCGTCTCGTCTTTAGTGTAGAAGGCGGCCCACGATCCTTCGTTCAAGCTGCCTTGAATTACCACGTCGTTCCAGCCCGAGGCGGCCGTGTTGCCGCAGTACCGCAGCTGTGCCGATAGTGCCGACCAGAAGACAGGCGTGAAGAACGAAGAAGCGCCACTGGCTTCTTTGGCTTTCCGGACGGCCGGACGGGCAATGCTCTCGCCGACTATGCGTCCAGCCTTTTGCGCCACGTTCCAGTGTTCGATTCGCACGAGTCGACCACCAGCTGCCGGGCCGTGGAAGGGAAACGTGGCAATGTCGCCGACCGCATAGACGTCCGACAAGCCAGTGACGGCAAACGACTCGTCCGTCTGCAGGGAACCGTCGGACTGCAGGGAAACGGCGCTGTTTTCCTTGAGAAAGTCTGTGGCCGGTTTCATGCCGACGCCCTGGACGACGACGTCGGCCTCGAGACGTGTGCCATCTTTGAGAAGAACAAAACCCACGCGGGATGTATCTTTCGCAGGTTCGGCCTTGTCGATAGCACTGGACAGGTGGAAGACGACGCCGCTCTTCTCGAGGCCACTCTGAATGGCAACGCCCACCTGCGTGCCCAGCACGTTTTCGAGGGGCACCTTGGATGGGCCGACGACGGTGACGGCGTGATTCTTGACGAGGGCGTTGGCGACCTCGAGGCCGATGAAGGAGGACCCGATGACGACGACCTTTTTCTTTTCGTCGCCCAGGGCCCCGACAATCTTCTTGACGTCATGGACAGTGCGCAGCGTGAAAATGTTGCCGAGGGTCTGGAAGCCCTCGAGCGGGAGACTGCGCGGCGTGCCGCCAGTGGCCAGGATCAGCTTGGTGTACGGGATGCCGAGGCCCTTTTTGGTTGTCACAGTCTTTTTGGCAAAATCGACAGATGTGACCTCGTCGTAGGTCACAGTGATGCTGCCGGCATCGTACCAGGACTGATCGCGCAGCTGGAGTTTGGCGGCGTCGGGCAGCAGTGCCTTGGACAGTTTGGGACGGTCAATGGGCAGATAACCCTCGGCCGAGACGACGGTGATGCTGCCGGGGAATCCCTTTTCACGCAGGGCCTCGACGGCGCCCACAGCACCAGAGCCGCCACCGACGATGACGACCTTGTCGCTGTCTGCAGGTGTCTGTGTGGCCACGCGCCGGATAGTCGGCTTTCGTCGTCCGGACTGGATGGCATCCTTGTCACCCGTGATGAACACCTCGCCCTCACGTTCGATGACCTTGAATGTTGGCAAGTAGTCCAGTGCCGGGGCGTCTTCGACATCGCCACTCTTGGCATTGAAGCAAGCTGGCGGTCAGCAAAGAAACGAAACGGAAGAAAGAGTACTCACCTCCGTGCCATGGACAGGTAATGCGACCATTGGCAGTCAAAACACCCTTGACCAGAGGCGCGCCATAATGAGTGCATTTGGGTCCGATGGCCTGAATGGTGCCGGCAGCGTTGACGAGCAGGACCTTGGCGCCATCGAGGCCCTCGACCTCGACTTCATGCTTCTCGCCCACGGCCAGGGACAATGATGTCATGCCAAATAGTTTAAATTCAGCCATGGTGGCGACAGAATACGCAAAGCTTCGAGTGGTTGTCTGTTTCAGAGAGAATGCAGCTCGAGGAAATCCAAGGGCTCTTGCTTGGAAACGCCAGGTTACAGCTTGCATGGGGGAGACGTAGGATACCAAAAAATATCCAAATTACCCAAAATACGGTCAGGTATCAGTGTCTCGGCAAAGACAGGGAGGGGCAGATTTATCAGCACTCCTAGACACAGCCCAGACAGCTTACATGCCAAGGAAGATGAGCTGTGCCGCCACTGTACAGACACTGGGAGTTCACCCGTGTGTGGCGGAGCAGTTCAAAGCGCACGAATGTGCGCAAGGTGCATGGCACGGCCTCTGAGTGGCCTGTCTCAATCAGCAGCCCTGGCAAGCCCGTCCTTATGACGACAGCGGGCGATGGTGATGATAGAGATAGCTTCAAGCAGATTAGCCAATCAGAGCAGAGTGATTACAGGACTGCCACGTGACATAATTGAGTCGCCGCACACGGTAAAGCGTTCATTCGTCCGTCTGTCGGCCGAATCTAATCTTAGCTGAGTAATGAATTTCAGACGCGAAGACAAGTCCAAGCCACTCCTCGAGGTCCGTTCGCCCTCAGACATCAAAAGGGCCATCGTGAGGCGGCAGAAGAGCAAGACTGTTGTTCAGACAGAAAAGAGAAATCGAGAGGGCATCCGTGGGCGCCTCCGATTGGGCCATTCAGCTCGTCCGCAGGTTCGCCGAAGACGGCTTCAAATCACACACACCACCCACACAGACCGGCCTGCACCCACACATGCGTCCGCTTGTGTTCATTGAGTTTGCAGGGATCAGAACATGACGACGACTATGAGGGACCAATCACAGGCCGAAGAAAATGATATCAGACGACGAAAGGTCCGCAAGGGCACACACAGCTGCTGGGAATGTGAGCCATCAGAGCTTCTTTTGTTCGTTTATATGATTTACGATTTACGAGATATTGATTCTTTCAGGCCGTCGCCGCAAGATCCGCTGTCAGTTCTCCCTCGATGACGACGCCATCTGTATTGGCTGCCGTGCACGGGGGTCTGTGTGTCGCAGCCAGGAATACATCGACGAGACTCCAGCAGTTATGCCAGAGCGAAAAGTCGCCCAACGACTCGATCGGCTCGAGTCTATGATGGAACGGCTGATGGAGCATGTCTTAGCCAAGCCGTCTAGCGCGTCGGCAGACGGCAGCTCCACTTCCGCATCCCGTCGATCTCATCACCGTTCATCCTCTGCCGAACTGTCGCATGTCGACGACGACAGCTCAACCGGCAGCGAGACGACACGACTGCCAGCAAAAGAGAACCACAGCAGCCATGGTCATGCGTTTTCGGACATTACCGAAGCCTACGCCAACCCTTCGGCAGCTTCGGCACGTGCGTGTCCCACAGCACTCAAAGAGCACGGGTACGAGACGGTCGACGTCTTTGACACGTCCACGGCCAAAGACACTCCCGTGGCTGCTTTTCTGGGCATCCAGAACGCCCTGGCAACTCCGTCCACGGCCGGCGGACTGACTCCGGAATCTGTGACCAGCATGACCGGCATGGCATCTGGGACTACCCCCAACAGCCACGAGTCTATCTCTGTTGGAAGTGGCCGAGACCCTGCAGGACCCAACGTTCGTTCCTCGACTGCCCACAAGTACCGAGACGTCAGCAAGGTCCTGCATGCTCTGTTTCCTTCACAGGAGGACATCCACACTATCGCCGGCGGAGCAGCAGCCCTCTTCGTCGTCTCTCTCTTTCACAGTGAACACGACATTGCTCAGGGCCGCGGCGAACGTCCCGAGAGCCTGACAGTTGTGCCGCCCGTCACCAGTCACCCGACCGTGTTGGCCCGACGGCTGCTGCAGATCACGCTGTGCATGCAACAGATTGCGCCCTGCTTCATGCTGCAGAACAAGCTCAAGATGCAGGAGTCGCTGCCCGACACCATCGGCCGTATCGTCAGCATCGTCGCCCACACCGTCACGGCCAACGACGACCTCATCGGCAACCTCGAGGGCATCCAGTGTCTTGTGCTCATGGGCCAGCAGCAGTCCAACCATGGCCACCTGCGCAAGGCCTGGCTGAGCTTCCGCCGCGCCCTCAGCCTAGCCCAGTTGATGGGTCTCGATCACGGCAACACGCGCGCGCTGCAGTCGTGCGATCCAGACCATGAAGACCCCAGCCGCCGTCCGACTCCGGCTGCTCTATGGTACCGCATCAATGCCTGCGACCGTTACGTGTCGCTGCTGCTGGGCCTGCGCGCTGGCACGCAGGATTGCGATGCCGGCACCGTCGTCGCCGACACCGACTCACCCGTCGAGCGGCTGGGCAAGGCGCACATGCTGTTGACGGGGCGCATCATTGAGCGCAACCACAGCCGGGCTCCTGCCGCCCTGCCGTATGCCATCACGCAGGCCATTGACGCCGATCTGCAGGCCGCGGCAGGACACGGTCTCGATGCCGCCTGGTGGGACGTCCCCTCGTACGACCCGTATGCGCCGACGGCCTTTATCTTTGGCGAGATGTCGCGATCCATCTTGCAGGTGAACCACTACTGCATCCAGATTCTGCTGCACCTGCCGTACATGCTGCGACACGGCAACGGAAACGGTGATGGCGACGGTGACGGTGACGGTGACGGGATGGCCCATAGTCGGATGACATGCATGTGTGCAAGTCGCGCGGTGCTGCGTCGATTCATCAACTTCCGTCTCATTGTGAACACGGCCTTTTCGTGTCGCCATGTCGACTACGCCTCGCTCATTGCCGCCATGACGCTCATCATCGGCTACCTGAGTCCACGGCCGCCTACGCCGCCCAACACCTCTATTCCCGATGCCTTTGACACGCAGCTGTGTCAGGACCGCGCCATGGTCGAGCAGGTGCGCGACCGCATGCGCCAGATCGGCACCGCCAACAACGACAAGCTGTCTCAGGAGTCTGCCGCCACTATTGACCAACTACTGCCGCTGCTCTACCTCGTGGACCGCAGATCAGACGCCACAGCTCCACCAGCAGTAGCTTCTGCCGCCGCCACGCCTTGTGTCGAGACAGCGTCGTGTGGCGGCACATTTGCATGCGGAGGTCTGGACGGCACCAAGGCAATGGCCAGCAATCCTTGTGCTACGGGAGCGTTTGCGCAGACGTCGCTTTTACCGTCTGGAGTCCGTCTCAACGTGCCTTATTTTGGTACTGTCAGTATTCATCCCAACATGGCCACCCAGACAACTTCTTGTCTGGCTTCCTCTTCTCCGTCGTTTGGGCTGCCGTCTCCACAGTCTGCAGCCCCTCTGGCGTGGCAGGATGGCTTGTCAATGACTGGAGCTGGATCGACACAAGACGTGTCGGACTTCAACACTATGCTCGTTGATTTCAATACTATGGATGACAGCAACGGAAATTCCTTTAAATTCGGGACAACGTCGGCCTTCCCAGACTTGACGGGTGCCTCGGATGACTGGGCCATGCAGGGTGTGGACACTACATATTGGTCTCTTCTAAATGGAGGCGGTGGAACCTTTGGAGGCTCGCGAATTTGAATGAAGTTCTTAGAGAAGTTATAATGGCAGGAATGGAAATGAATGATATCAAGGAATACATGGGTATGGAGTATGGTTTATTATTGAATTAACTTTATGAAGGGATTATAATTCGTATGATTGAAATCAAATACACAAAGTAGAGTCTACAGAATATTCCGTACTGACAAGTCAACGTCTCAAAAAGTTAAACAAAAAGACTCAAATCAATTCCAGTCTCCAACAGTGTCGTTGCTTGATTAGTAATACTCCATGTCAAAGATCAGCGCGTGGTCCTCTTAATAAAGTTTTCACGTGATATCCACAAATTTGGTGGTGTAGGGCGGCATAATTTCCTCCTATGTCATCGATCAACGCAACGTCTAATTTCCGTTCTGGCCCTTCATCGACGCAGTTCCAGTTTTTTGTACCTTTTGTGCTTTTTGGGTTGGAAATTTTGGACGGCTTGCTCTGCGGTGGATGCTTGATGCATCCCCCGTCCTGTCGCGGCCATGAACGACACCAGCACAGACTACAGTCTTCTCTTTGAGACACCATCACAACGAAATCGGTATGCAAACGCCTTTTCTTGTACAGAGCTCTACTCGATGCTGACACGCAACAGACCCACTCCCAAGCTCAAGCCAAACACTCGTTTCCTCCAGAACCTCGTCCGCGATGCCAACTCCCACAACGCCGCACTGCTCGCCAAGGAAACAGCAGATGCTCAGGCACGTCTTCGGCAACTGTCGCGCCGAAGCCGAGCATCCGAAGCCGATTCCGACGATGACCGATCGCACAAGCGCAGCCGTGGCAGGCGGCATACGCGCGAGAAGAATACAAGAGATCAGGAGCCGAGGCACCGGTCTGCAGACGACGACCGTTCACACCACAAGAGTGCCAGACACCACAGCAGCAGACATGCCCACTCGTCCCGGCGCAATCGAGACAGCCGATCTAGGTCCCCCGCTCCTGCTGGTGTAGACAAGGAAGAAAAGAAGCGATCGGCAGGACACGATCGGCGGGACCGACACGAGCGCAGTAGCCGAGGCGAGCGACGGAGACACAGCCACCGGTCCCGTTCACCGCAGCGAACGCGCGACAAAAGACACCGAGAACGGTCGCCCGCGTCCGAGAAGGCAGAACCAAACAAGAACCAGGGTGAAACGCGCTCGGACGCAGATTCAGGCTCGGATTCGGATCCACTGGCCGAATTCATTGGTCCACGAACAGTTTCTGACCCGCGCTCGGCTGCTGCTACAGTCCGCATCCGCGGGCGCGGGGCCATTCGGGGCACGTCCAGCATGGATCGACACTTTTCTGCCGACTACGATCCCACGGCCGACGTGGAGGGCCCGGAAAACGGTCCGGCTGTGGAAGCGGGTTCTACGGTGGAGGATGCGCGGGCAGAGATGCAGCGCGATCGACAGAAACTGCTGCGCGAGGGCGCGGCGCGGCTGAAGGCAGCCGGGTTTACGGATCGGGAGATTGCCATCTGGTCACGAGGCGGCAAGCGAGATGTGGCAGACGTGCAGTGGACGAAGAAGGGTGAGGCACGGGAATGGGACCGCGGCAAAGTGGCAGGCGAAGACGGACCAGCAAAGCCTGAGTGGGCTCGCTAGGAGGATGAGCGGCATAGTACAGCGTTCTGTTTTTCATAATTCGTGTATCAAAGGCTTGCATTTGTACGGAGTAGATCAATATTCTATGGGTATTGCCATATACAGCGGTTTGGGAGAACCAAAATCTTCAGTCTAAGGAGTATGTCTAGTGAAATCTCGTGTCGTGGATGTTTCGTGCATCGTGGGTGGTATTTATGAGATGAGGGAGGTGTTGGAGAGAAGAGGTGAAGCAGATCAAGCTTCCATGCCGCCGTCATGTTCGGCAATGGCCTCGCGGATCTCCTCTTCAATCTCTTCTTGGTCTTCTTCCTCGTCCTCTTCGGCAGCGCCCACCGGCAGATAGCCGTGGTCCACAGGCGCATGCGACTTGGGTTCCGTCCAGCCCGTGGCGGCTTGGACGAACAGCATCAGCAGACTGCCAATGGCAGCCACATGGTACAGAGAGCGAAGGGAGATGGCATAGCCGTTGATGGCGACCTGGCGCTGGGCCTCGTTGAGAGCCGGATAGCCGTTGGCGTCGGAGCCAAAGACCAGGGCCGGACTGCCAATGAGGCGGTTGATCAGTGCGCGGTGGGTGTCGCTCAGGCTACCGCCGTCAAGGTGGGTGAAGCCCGTGCTGAGCTGGCCGGCCAGGTGGCGCATGAAGAAGCCGCCGCCAATGGCCGTTCCAAAGCTGCCGGAGAAGCTGCGGAAGGTGGCCAGCAGACTCGAGGCGACAAAGTGAGTATGGGGCCGTGTGAGATGCAGCAGGTGGGCGAGAGTGTAGTTGAGGAACGCGCCGGTGCAGAAGCCGTTGGTAAATAGGGCCAAAACATAAGTGGTCGAGCTGAAGTTGGCCGAGGCCGAGCTCAGCAGGCCGACTACGGCCAGAGAGCCAGAGAAACAGACCATGGCGACGAGACAGGGCAGCCAAAAGGCACCGGCGCGGCGGACGTGCAACCAACCGATGAGCAAGCCACCAGAGCCAAAGCCGGCGTTGGTCGGGATCAGCATGGCGCCGGACAGGGCAGCCGACTGGCCACGCACGGCCAGCATAAAGATGGGCGCATAATAGAGAACGGTCCAGCGAGCAGCCATGATGCCGAGCTGGGCCAGACAGGACAGCAAGACGCCGCGAGAGGCCAACAACTCGAGGGGAATGATGGGGTCGCCGCCGGAAATGTGCGGCACAAACCAGCACTCGACGGCAACGAAGATGCCAAGGCTGATCAAAGAGGCCAAGATGGCCAGAGGGCGGAAAGCACCGGATAGAGCGTAGAGAAGGAGGACGATGGTGAGAGTCTGGAGGTTAGCCGGGACCGACATTCAATCATACAGAGAGTCTTACCAAGAAGAAGGCGCCAGTGTAGTCGATACGGGCGAATTTCTGCCAGACAGAACGTTCCTTTCCGTCCGAGACGTGCTGTTCAAAGTGCGGCACGCTGAAGAAGACGCAGATGCCGGCCACGAGGGCGATGGGAGCCTGGATGAGGAAGAGCATACGCTGAGATGTTAGGAGAGTTTAGAGGAGAAAAAGAGAAATCAGAGAACAGGAACATACCCAGCTCATCACTGGAAGCAGGGCTCCGTAGACAATAGCGCCGGTCGACAGGCCAAAAGTGAAGCCAGAGTTGGTGAGGCCAATAAAGAGGCCACGACGATGACGAGTCGTCAGCTGGAGGACGGTGATGAGTGACAGGGTCATGGCGCCAGCGCCGCCCATGCCGACGACCACGCGGCCAGCCAAGAAGACGGGCAGCGAGGCCGCATGCGCCGTGATCACGGCACCAATCGAAAAGCAAATAGACGAGCCCAACAGCAGATAACTGAGCGGGAAAACAGTGGCCAGACGGCCAAGCAGCGGCCCAAACGAGGCGGCAGAGATGAGATAGACGCTCGAGAACCACATGGCGTGTTCGTAGGCGTTCAGGTCGGCGGCCACGGCCGACTGGGTCATGGTCATGCCGCTCACATTGCTGGCCTGCAGGAAGATGAGGACGCCGATGCTGGACGCAATGGCCACGGCGCGACTGCGGCTGACAAATGGCGGCGGCGGGTCATCGTCATGGTGGTGATGATAACGGTGGTGTTGGCCACTGCTGGAGGATGTGGCGGGTCGGAGGGCCGGCCCGGGAGTCGACGAGGCGGCCGGGCTGGAGGACGGCAGCAAGGCATCCGTTTCTCGAGGCTCAGAAGAAACAGCGCCTTGCCGCTCCGGATCTGAGCCGAAATCGAACTTGCGTGCCATGAAGAGCGCCGAGATGTAACTGCGAGACGGAAGATAGACGCTGATAAGACGGAAGACGGCCGGAAGGTGGCTGAAGACGACGGATGACGACTCAGATGGCGCAGACGACTCGGCGATGACGTCAAAAGGAGGCAAAAGACAACCAGTTAAGGGAAACAAAGACAGCAAAGAATATACATTTTATGACAGACAAACGACAACGAGATCACAAACAACGGAACGGCCGACAGTTCATGAACAAGGGCGCGCGGTGGGCCGGTGGTTCAACAATCAATGGTAGTCGTATGCACTGACTGATAATGCGTGTATTGGTCATCACAAACGGGGGCGCGTTGGGGGGCCGTCGGCAAGCCATGCCGAAGTAGGCATCACTATCGGCAGCGAACCGGCGTGCAGGGATGCGACCCACATAATTCGGTTCCAGAAAGGCGGGCTGTTGTTTCGTTAGGCTATCGCCGCGGCGCATACGAGTCCGATACAGTGATTGCTTATGTAAGCGGTCCATCGAGGCCTACGAAGGACAGAGTACGGAGCACCGAGTACTGAGTACTGAGCAGCTCTATTGTCTTCACACCTGCGCTGACTGTGATACACGTTCAAACACGGCAATGCCGTGCGCCAGCAGACCCGTACCCACGCCCACGGCATACGCACCCACGCTCTTCATCCGCGCAAACCCGCCCGCGTCCGATACGCCCCCCACGCCCACAAGCCGGATATGGCCCAGCTCGGCGGGATGTTCGCCCAGCAGCGTCCGCAGTGTCGCCACGTTGCCCAGCGCTATCGGGTGCAGCGGCGCGCCGGCCATGCCGCCGATACCGGTGCCCGGCAAGGCAGGAACGGCCACTTCAGAACCTGACGAGCCCGCCGTCATCACGAGGCTCGATCCCAACGTGTTGATCGCCGTCAGGAAGCTGAGGGGACACACGCCGGTGGGAGCAGCCGACTGGAGCAGCGCGTCGATGAGCGTGGCGAATTGGCCCGCGTGCGTGTACGGCGGTGTCTTGATACCCACGGGGATGCGCGGCATCGTGGCTTTGGAAGCCGCCGAAATTGCCTCTTGCACGGCTGACAGATATTCCAGCAGCGCTGCGGCGTGATAGGCGGGCGGTGGTTTGTTGGGGATGTTGGGACAGCTCAGATTGACCTCCATGGCCAGGGGCACGAGTGCAGGCTCTGGCAGGTCGCGCTGGACGGCGACGATGCGCCTGTAGCATTCGGCGACCTCGGCGGGCTGTCCCGTCACCGAGACGACAAAGCCTTTCCTGCGCTTGTCGCCCGTCTGCGCCTTGCGTTTCGCAATAGCCTGGACGAAGCCGAGATACGTGTCCAGTGTCAGCGGGCTGTAACCGAGCGTGTTGAGGCTGGCGGACGGGGGTGCCGATGTGGTTGCCCTGATCGCCGGGTCGTGCGCAGCCGTTTCAAACAGGGTGAATTGGTTGATGGCCGGGTCGTGGGGATAGCCATCGAGCATGGACGTGCGGGTGGTCACGGCGCCCGTGAAAGGGCAGTCATAGAGCGTCGTGAGGTCGGCCAGGTCAGTAGCGGCCGGGACGGGCGTGTTGAGCAGCGGCGGGCTAAGCTCGAGCACCGGCGGAACGACCATGGTGAAGAGGATGAATGTGTAATACAGAGGTGAGTACGAAGGGAAAACACAAGTCTGCAAACATCACGCCAGAAGAGCGGCGGGGCCGAGGTCACTGATAAGATAGAGAAGGGCAGATTGTGCTCTTATTTTTGGGTATTCCGAAAATAGACCTCCAAGCATCCTAGCCAGAAACGCCTGGCGCCGCCGTAGCTGGCGCGGGCCTCAAAAGAGGTCGTCGATGGCCTTGTCGGCATCCTTCTCGATGAGATCCACCATGCCCTGTGATTAGTCAGCATCACCACGCCGCCGGTGAGAGAAATAGAAATATCTACAGAGTACTCCATACCTCTGGCATGATGGGCTTGCCATTGTCGCCCTTGACGTAGCGGAAAGGCATCTGGGTGCTCTCGTGTTCGTTGAACTGAATTTCGGGGAAGTCGACGTAGGGGATCTCGTCCAATGGCACTGCAAAGTCAGTCCAGCGGAATATTCCGTGTGTGTACTCTGTACTCCGTCTCTGTACGGAGTACTCCATCTGCTCACCCTTTTTCTCAGCTACGAGCCGCGTCACTCGCACAGCTGTATCCGTAGTCATCTGCTTCGGCCCCAGTCTCCGGCCCTCGAAGCCCTTCTTGCGCAGTTCCGATGTGCGGTCTGTCTGGTCAGCCACGATACTGACGAGTACGTGTACGCACTCCGTACGGAGTACGGAGAATGGAAATCTCCATCCACTCACCGCGTGGCGGATCGTCGCCGAGAATCCCCCCAAACAGGAAGACATCAAATTTGTCACCATCCGCTGGCGCCAGCTCCTGCTTGGCAGACGGGTCCAACAGACACACGCGGGCCTTCTGTGCCTCGTCTGCTCCATACAATTCCTCCACGCTGCGCTTCTCGCCCCGAAAGCCCGGGATCGCCGTCAGATCAGCCGGCAGCACGAGCGTCGGTGGCAGCGATGAGAGGCACAAGTTGCCAGTCTCCCGCGCAACGGTCACGTACTCGAGTTCCGACCACGCCCCCAGTTCCTCATCGAGGTGCTCAACAATGTACGTCTTGGGCATGGCGGCAGCGGCACGGAGTACTTTTGATTTCCGAGGCTCGTAGACTACGGAGTGTGCGGCTCGAATACGAGTGAAAGGGAGGAAATGCATAAATTCCTATTTTCATGCTTATGTAATAAATTGTGGGTCATTGAAGAAGAACCCGAAACCAGGTCGATCTTGCGGAGCTCTATTCTGATTGCAGGGTAAAGTATGGGGAGTAAGATCCCATATGGAGAACAAAGTACGGAGCACGGTAATACAGAGCAAGTTATTGCAATAGGGCCATTGCAATAATACTCCGTACTCGTACTCCGTAGATGATATTCGGCATCTCTCTGCAGGGATCTTATTGAGCCCTGTTTCTGGTTATCGGATTAATCTCTAGCGGCACGTCCCCCAATCCGGAACGAGACCCACTCTTCGGCACCCCTTTGCTGCCGGCTTCGTCATCCTGGTTACACCTATGACAGGACACCTACTCCATAACCTGCTGCTCGTACTTCTAGCCGCGCGCAGGCTGTTTTTTTTCTCTCCTCCCTGTTTGTCTTGCTTCTTATCTGTCCCGTCTCCTCGTGTAGATGGGCTATCGTTTTTGACTCGTCTGTTTTTGGTGCCTCGTGAGCCTCGATCTGGACCTGGAAGACGTTTGCCTTCGTTTTCGTCTGCGGGTTTTTCATGCGCGCGTCGTCTGACTGAATTCGCATTCGTACAGAGTACGGCAGACGGCTGTCTTGCGGTCGTCGCAGCGTTGCCTGCTGATCCACCCGACTCGAAAACGTCATGACGCCATCATCAACATGGCACCGGTGGCCAGCCGTTGCCGCGACCGTTGGCGCAGTCCTATCCTTGTGGGCCGGCGCAGCACGTGCTGATCCTGTCGCGGGTGATTACTTTGTGCACTCCCTTCCAGGGGCACCAGAGGGGCCATTGGTGAAAATGCATGCTGGGTATGTACATGTAACTCTCGCGCATAGGCAGCAACTAACCATCCATTCAGCCACATTGAGGTCTCTCCCGAACACAATGGCAACCTCTTCTTCTGGCACTTTCAGAATAAACACATTGCCAACCGGCAACGCACCGTCATCTGGCTCAATGGCGGCCCCGGCTGCAGTTCCGAAGATGGCGCCATGATGGAGATCGGCCCCTACCGGCTCAAAGACGACCACACCCTCGAATATACCGAAGGCGCCTGGAATGAGTTTGCCAACATCATGTTTGTCGACAACCCTGTCGGTACCGGTTTTAGTTATATCAACACCGACAGCTACTTGCACGAGCTAGACGAGATGGCCGACCAGTTTATCATCTTCCTCGAGAAATGGTTCAATCTCTTCCCCGAGTACGAGCACGACGATGTACGTCTCCCAAGGTCCAAGACCAACAGGAATGCAGTACTAACAGAATAGTTGTACCTAGCGGGCGAGTCGTATGCTGGCCAACATATCCCCTACATTGCGAAGCACATCCTCGAACGGAACAAGAAGCCCGAGACAAAATATACGTGGGCCCTCAAGGGCATGCTCATTGGAAACGGTTGGATCGCTCCCCAGGAACAGTACCAGGCGTATCTGGACTTTGCCTACGACCGGAACCTCGTCGAAAAGGACAGCGACGCCGCCAAGCGGCTCGAAAACCAGCACCGCATCTGCGAGAAGGAACTGGCCGAGGCCGGCCCCCAGACCCACGTCGACATCGGCATGTGCGAGTCCATCCTCCAGCAGCTGCTGCAGGTCACGCGCAAGAACACGGGCGACGACAACGACTGCATCAACATGTACGATGTCCGCCTGCACGACAGCTTCCCGAGCTGCGGCATGAACTGGCCGCCCGACTTGCCCAACCTGACGACCTACCTGCGCCGCAAAGACGTGCTCGAAGCCCTGCACGTGAACCCCAACAAGAACACTGGCTGGCAGGAGTGCAACGGCAACGTCGGCGCCCAGTTCCGCGTCCGCACCTCCAAGCCCTCCATCACCATCCTGCCCGAACTCTTGGCTGAAGTGCCCATTGCCCTCTTCTCCGGCGCCGACGATTTGATCTGCAATCACCTCGGCACTGAGGCCCTCATCGCCAACATGCAATGGAACGGCGGCAAGGGTTTCGAGCTGTCGGCCGGCAACTGGGCTCCACGTCGCGAGTGGACCTTTGAAGGCACCAACATTGGCTTCTGGCAAGAGGCCCGCAACCTGACCTACATTCTGTTTTACGAGTCTTCCCACATGGTCCCCTACGACCACCCGCGCCGCTCCCGCGACATGCTCGACCGCTTCATGGGCGTCGACATTAGCAGCATTGGCGGCAAGCCTACCGACTCGCGCATCGATGGCGAGCCCGGCCCCGTCACCACCGTGGGCGATACCAAGGGCGGCGGCAACGGCCACGGCAACGGCACAACGAGCGGCGGCGCTGAGCAGGACAAGGTCGATGCTGCCAAGTGGGCCGCCTACCGCAAGAGCGGCGAGATCGTCCTGGTTATTGTGGCTGTCGCCGCTGCCGCCTGGGGCTACTTTGTGTGGCGCGGCCGCCGCAGCCGTGCCGGCTACCGGGGCGTGTCTGGCGGGCCGGCGTCGTCGTCTGAGACGGACATTGCCATGTACAGCCGGCGCGGTAACGGGTCGACACGCAACGGCACTGCTCTCGAGAACTTCCGCAACAAGCGGGCCAACCGGGACTTGGAAGCCGGTGACTTTGACGAGGGCGAGCTCGACGACCTGCACACGGCTACGCCGAGAGAGGATGTCCGGTACAGCGTGGGGGCGGACAGCGAGAGCGAGATTGAAGACGAAGACGGAAACGGGGGCCAAGGCGCCAAACCGCGGGCGACATCTGCAGCGGCAACAGGGAGCGGCGCCAAGAACACGTAGAGGCCGTCTGTATATATTATCTGCACGTGTTCAGGTATCACTTCTGGGGGGGTTGTGTACAGAATGGTTTTGCAAAGGGTTTTGGTGCATTGCGTGCATGTTACCTTTTAGACGACTGGTGGAAATGATTTGAATATATGGCGCATTACGGTCACTCTTCAGGAATGGGTAGAATGTTCTCTGTCTTGCGCTTTCAAAGTTGGCTTGGGCAGCAATCCATGTAGTACTGGCGTTCCAACAGAATCCTGGCATTTCCGCGATTGGTGTTCTCCGATGGTGGTGCGGCACATTGCAGCATCACAGAGGAGAGTACGGAGTAGTATGGAAATTATGCCGTGTATGAGTAGCGCAACGAACTGCCTTGCTTGCATAGGCAAGGCAGCTCTGTGCCGTTCCGCTTCTGCTCCAGCAAATAAAGCGGTTGCACTCTTTACTTCTTTCTTATATTAAGAGGCATTGGGCAGTTGGATCCATCTTCTCGCAACTCAATACTAAGAATCAAAGAACAATAGAACACATCGATTTAATTCTACAGGAAATGAGTCACTACAACGAGAATTGTAAAGTGGAATTGTATCATTATTCTGACAGTATTCTGACTTTGACCAGTCGACGGCAGTAACATGTCTCCTACCAAGACCACTACCATTTCTTGCGAAAAAGTTCGCATTGGTGATATGCTAATGCTTCAAGGTTATCCCTGTTTGGTCACTCGCATTTCTACATCTAGCAAGACTGGCCATCATCGATATTTTGGAGTCGACATATTCACCAAGAAAACTCACAACGACAACGCCTTCATTTGTCGCTACACGGAGTCCATCATTGCTCCTCTCACGAAGAAATACAAGGTGTTGAGTCTTGAAAATGGTTCAATGACCGTCACGTCAGACACCGGTACTGCAATACCCAACTTTCCGGTTCTTGACCAAAGCACTCTATGGTTCCAAATTCAGGAGGCCTTTGGATCGGCGGGAAATGATGTCCATGTTCTCGTCGTCAAGCATTGTGGTCAAGAGATCGCGGTTGGCCTAGAGGTCATCCATGGCAATACCAGCAAAAGGACAGCACTGCACGTGGCGGCACGCACAGGGGACGAGTCCAAGGTGCGTGCAGTCCTCGATGCATGCGACATCAATGCGCTGGACTCGACAGGCTGCACAGCACTCTTCGACGCTGTAGAAAGCGGCAACAAGGAAGTGGTCCGTCTCCTTTGTGACAGTCACGTCAATGTCAATGTTGTGAACAAAAACAGGGAGACAGCTCTGGAGATCGCAGCTGCACAGCCCGAGATTGTCCGGGTTCTGCTTGAATTTGGTGCAGATCCTCTCCTTGACATCAGTGAGGATGTTAAGCGTCTGCTTTTCGCTGCAGCAAAAACTACCGATGAGATAATTGGGCTCCCTACTGGTAGGGCGGGCACCCCAGTCAATAGCTGTGACCGACTTGGGTGTACGGCACTGCACATTGCAGCATACTTTGGCAATAGCCAGGCAGCCAACCATCTGATTCTCTCAGGGGCAAATGTGTGCGCGAGTCTTGCCATGGGAGGAGATACTGTACTGCATGCCGTGATCAAGAGAGACAGCTACTGCCAATTCTTCAACACGATTGTCAGCCAAAGGAACAATCCACTGCCGCGAGATTCCAGACATTTGTCCATTCTTAGAATGCTCTTCAAGCATGGTGCTGGCCTTGGACGGACCTACGTCCCAACTGCACGGGCCTTGGTCCTGGAACAACTGGAGTTACCTGATCTGGGAGAGGATGAAGAGCAGACTCTCAGGGAGATGCTGAACATTCTAGAGGATCCGCCTTCAGTGGAAGCAAATGTTGGACGACGGAGACAAAATCATGTGCTGCTTCGTGCAACCGAGGAACAAGTTTCGGTGTCCAATAAATTCAGCATACGCCTTCAATACCATACCTCCAGGTCTTTTAAGACACGGGAATTCCCTGTGGGAAGTTTCATATACAGACCGGGCCAGGATCTCCAACAAGAAGACACCATTTCCAAGCTTGAAAGTTGGATGCACAAGCCCCAGGGATACGAGTCTTCATTTTGGCGATGGATACACCTACCCGCAAATAATGTGCGATTTGTTTATCCAATATCCCGGACGAAGTCTTCTCGTTGCTGACATTGAACAGAAAATTTGGGTCAAGGTCTGAGCATTGATTTCGTGGCTATCAGTGTTATACCAAGCTTACTTGAGAATGCAGGACATGCTGCTTGGCTTTAAGAGCGAGCACCACATTTCATTCAAATTTGTTACATTAGATTTGTGTGAATTTATCGACGACTCGTATCATGAATTCCGAGGACCTGCTCGCCATGCCCGCTTCCGAAAACCACATTTTACTGTCGGGTTCGCAAAAGAAATATTCTCACTGGTGGTGAGTTGTTCATGTTTGATTTCGTGGCTGTGAGCTCTCAACTAAATGTTGCAGCTCCCGTACTTTGACACGGAAATTTTGCACGATTATGTCAACCGTGCCAATAGCGAGAACAAATACTACCAAGCATGGCAGGAGTTGGAGAGCGCCTACCAACCGAATGACAATGGTGAAAATGGCATCCACGTCCCACGCACATTGGATCAGACCTACTACTTGTCGTTGCCGGACTCAACCGAGCGAGATCAAACACAGGTCGTGGTCAAGTACGCAGAGCAACAGGAAAAAGAGCAGTGCCAGGTCATGAGCCCAACCGGGGGTGCAACACAGAAGCGCCCGCACAATTTGAAGAAATTGCTCATGGTAAACCAGTTGTGGCTGTGGGGGATTGATTCTGGTAGGCCAAGCGATGTCTGCATTGTAATCGATGTGGTCAATCATGCTCACACAGTCTAGAAACCCTCGTTACAGCATTTCCTGGCCGCAGTTATCAAGACGATGATTCGGATCTCTTGACGCAAATGTCCCAGGCCGTGGCAAGAGAGTTGCCCAACAGGATCGATTTCATGATCGAACACATTGTGGGCCAGACTATGCAGCTCCTCGATGCCCCAGTCAACGCTGGACTAGACCGAAATCTATTTGACATTTTTGGGCAGAGCATTGCATACCGGGTGCGTCCAGTTTCTTGCTGGAAGATTCATTTCTGCTAATAATGAAATGCATATAGAAAAATCAAAAGGCAGAGTGCTACAAAAAGTTCTACTCTGCACAAATCAGCATCCAGAAGGTCCCTACGAAGTACCACTCGCAGGAAGAAGAGGCAATTTCTGATATTACGCAAGAAGTGGAGCAGCTTTGTGAGATTAAGGACATCCACGACGAGCTCAAACTTATCGAACATGTTCTCCAAGACCAGAAAAGCGTGATAGAAAAGTATTATGCGTATCGGCATGGAAGTGTTGCCTACAACTTGAGGTCAATCATAGAAAGTCATGATGGTCGATTAAAAAAGGTTCAGGAGCTCGCACAAGATGCCTTGTCGGTAGAGGAATCGGTGAGAGAAGAAGCAATCCTCCAGTTTGTGTACTGTTTTCTTATTTCATTCTCCCAGTTGAACCACCTGCTCGATCTGAAGCAAAAACAAGGACATCTCAACGAAGCTCGAGACATACACAAGTTAGCAAATGACCCTGATAACAGAGAAAGAAAAAGCGAGAAGCAGAATACGCTACTTTTCATCTTTACGGTCATCACAGTCGTATATGTATGCCATTTTTGTCCTTATTGTGATATTCCTTCACTAAGAAATGCACAGGCCCACATCTCTCTTGTCTTTCTTTTCTTGATGTTCCCAGCCGGGACTTTCCGCAGAATCCGACCGGCAGCAGGATCGGCTGGCGATGGTGGCAGGTGTTCATTGCAGCTTGTAGGTGCCCTTTTGCATTACTTACAGTGTCTCATTGTTATTAACATAGTTTCTGCTAGTTATGACTGAAGTGGTAACCCTTTTGGGAGTTGCCATCCTTTGGCTGGGAGCTCAGAATCCGCTATTTGATATTGAAAGTCACCCGTGGATGATGGCTTACAACTGCAGAAAGCAATGGAAGGCGGCAATTGGAATATGGAGGCGTATAGGAAATGATGGGACCAGATCGTCTGACACCATACCGTCTGACACAGAAGTGCAAGGGCCTGAGACTGAGCCAGATTTGATCCAGGAAGAAAAATTAGCCAAGGAAGAAGAACAAATCTAGTGAGTCATATTGTTCTTGTTGCGTCTTTATTCGCTTGTCATAGATCTTTGAATATTTCATTATTATTGTACTCCTATAACATTAAATCCTTGTATTATGGAGTATATGCACAGCTGCCTTTGATTTCAAGATGACAAGAGAGGTGTAGGTGCATGCACGTGATATGAGTCTTGACGTAGCATCACGTGATCATTAGAACTTGAGCAACAAGGTATTAGCCCCTGATGAGTGGTCCTTGATGACAGTGTCGAGAATGTTAAAAACATCATGAATTAATTGTGATGTATGGGAGGAGGCATTGTCTTGCTGAAAAAATTTATTCTCCTATTTGGCTAAGGGCATTGTTGAAGCATAGGACGGGAAAATATTGGTAGGCTGAAGTCGTCGTTTAAAGCCAAGGGACTTTAAGGCAGTAGTAATTGCTTGCTGGCCGTATTGATTTAGTGGAGGCGGAAGATATAATGGGAGGTCTTGCCACGGTATTTGACGATGTGAAAAATCAGCTTCAATCCACTCCTTTAAACGGCGCCTTTCAGGAGTACGGATTGCTGGCCGCCGTCCTGATCCTTTTTTCTGTGGAGTACAAGGGTTAGTAACAGCAAGCTGTACTTGCCTTTCTGTATGCTTCGTCACTTCAGCAATTTTTTTATAGGTCCAACCAGTATATTTTCGAAGGGCTTGAATTTCAATCCTCTCATCCCGTGATAATTCAGGCGCCTTTCGCTTTGGCGGCGGCGGTGGCGGCGTACTGGTAGGCAAATCCATTTTCGTGTATAGGTGTAGAGTATCGAAAAAAGCTACGTAAAGCTTACCCATTTAAAAAGGGCACTTCTCCTAATGATTTATGAGCATAGATACTTCTAGAAATGTATGCCACTGACCCCTGTGAACCTCGTACATTCGGTCTAATGCCTTATCTATGGACGATGTTGACAACAGCGACGAGAAAATAGCGTCATATCTCATCATTCGCCCTAACAAGATGCCTTTCTTGAGACCATGGCTTGATCTCGTGACACAATTCGCAATTATAGCAAGCTGTCCACATCGGCGTTCGTAGGCGGTAGATACGAGTAACAGGCCGAGGGCCCGGCGCCGGAGCTTCCACACACGCTACAGACACCACATGACCTTCTATTTTGAGCCATTGACTCACGTCAACCAGGTTTTCCAGTTTTTCCATTTGCATACTCCGTAGCGTTCGGCTCAATTCGCATCCATCGCCTTTCGGTCTCCTGTTCGCGGTCCCTGAAAGGTTATTGTCTTTTCCTGTTCCTGAAGGGAAGCTCTGCAAGCTTTATCGCACGATCGCTTATCAACAAGCTCCTCTCTTGTGCGTTTGCTAGAACAGGAAGAGCTCCTGGCGGGCGCTCGGAGGTGTGGTTCGACTTTGTTCACGCGCCTTCTACTCCTTTCGGTGGGACTTCTGCAGACCCACTCTGACACTGTGTGTTGCACGTATGTACTGTGCTTCTGTGCTGGACGAGCAGTGCACCCGTGCACAGTGCCCGTATGCAGCGGTGGACCCACCCAGCGAAAGCTCTAGCGTGGACCAATTTTGCGGGGTATCGCAAGGAGCGTACGAGTTGTGACGTCTTGGGGTGGAGTGGGCCGGTCTGGCCAGGGAGCTCATGCCACTCGATAGGAGAAGGCACGACGTGAGAGTAGGGAGTAGGAATAGGGAGTATCTTACGGAGTGCGGAATACTCTGTACGAGTACAATACAAAGATAGACAGTATTGCGTAGTCCACAACCACGGATGAATGCAGATGCAGAGGGGTCCTGCAAACTGGTGGCAACGCTGCGATCTTGTTGGGGAATGCCAGTCTTAGGAGCATACGTGTACGGTACGAGTACGGTACTCATAGTGACTGTCTTGCTCGTATTCTCCGGCAGCGGACATGCCAAGCCTAGAGGAGGCAGGCAGCCGTCGATCGAGGCTTCCGGGCACTGAATTGGAATTACAAGTGGCGCCTTCCCTCGCCAACCTTGCTTTCACTGCCCCTCCCGTGACCCTCCTCCCGTTGCGTCAGGGTCACGCGACTACGATGCACCGGCACTCAAAGAGGGGGGAAGGAGCGTCACAGCCCGGCTCGCATGACCTCTCTGCCCCGGTTGAGGCACTCCCTGCTGCCCCCACCGAAATACCCCGTCCCCTCTCTCTTCTCCCACCCCCAGCAGAGCTCGAGGAAACGAGCCACTTTGCACCTTCCGCGCCCAGGTTTCTGTCTCCTTCCGTGACTCTTCCTGATCTTCCGCCTCTCGGCTTCCCTTTATAAGCACCACGCAATTCCCTGTCCCTTCGTCACCCTCTCTTTTTCCTGCATCCAACAAATCATTCACACCATCTTCTTCCAAACAGACCATTTGCAACGGACTTTCAGCTTCCTGCATCACCGATCCCACCCCCCCTCCTCCATCTACTGGCCACTGAACTCCTTAATCTCTCCCTCCCTTAACTCTCTTCTCTTCTCTTATTCCCTGGACTAAGGACCTTTGGGCTTCTTCCTTCTTTGTTCTACTTTTCGCTTCTGTCAACTTGTCCTATCATTGCGCTTTTTCCACTTCCTTCGTCATCAGCTACTATCTGCCCGAAGCCACGCAGGGTGAGCTAACTTTCCGGTCCCTTCTCGTCTAGGCATTGGTGCCTGTTTCTTTATCTTTGCATCTCGATGCCTTAAAAGCCGCTCTGTCCTAACCGATCCAGTTCTGATTTCTGATTTCTGATTCCTATCTCTCTTCATTTACTCTTCCATCCTTCATCAAGAGTAAGTCGTCTTATCTTATCCCCACCATATCATTGTCTCATCTGACTCCTCTAGTGACTCGCTCCCACAAGTTCAATGACCGTGCCCATGGCCCTCTGGCCGAAACCTATGGGCCAGAGGACCACAACATGCCCAAGTTCTTTGCTAAGAACGGCTTTGCCGACACCGATCCCAAGAAGACGAAGAAGAATGGCTGTGGCAAGGGCAACTGGGGCTCTATGGGCGAGGAGGTCGTTGACCAGAGCTTCAACTTTACCAATGCCCGTCGCCGCTCCAACAGCAGCGGAATAGCCAATGACATCCGGAACTTCAAGACCAAGTTCGATGTTAACGAACCCGAGCCCGTCTTCGAAGAGGACATCCACGGTCCCCTCGAAGAAGATGACGATGACTCGTTGCACGCCACCGAGACGAACTCGTCCGAGGGTTCCGAGGACGCCAAGAACATGTAGAGACATGTCGGAGTCCCCCCTCTCCACAAGTAGCCCTCCACGGCCGCTCTGTATTGCGTGTATCCCCTCTTGCCTCTTGTCTTGAGTTTCCCATCTTCACTTCTATTTCACCTTGTCTATTTATCACGATTTCTGTGCTACATCTTTTCTCGCGCTGGAAAGCTCCATTGGAAGAGGGGAACACGTCTGTTATGTCTGGGAAAAGGTTCAGGATGGAATGAACACTTTATGATGACGAAATAATTACAGCCTACGGGACCAGAGTGTCCCATGGCCAAGAAAACAGCAGCTGCAGATGCCATGGCGGCTCGCACACAAAAACATGACAGCATCGTGGTGATAGGTGGAAGAGACACCACAATTGTAACATAGATTATTAGCGTCATCACTTTGGTTTCCCGGACCGCCCTGCCATGGATATGTCAATCTCTCGTGATTCGTCATGTACTCCGTATACTCTGTAAAAAGTGCATTTGTCTTGTCTTGGGATCGTACAATCCGTCATTTCGTCAAGGCCACATCCCAAGCAATCTCGCCACATGGCACATCATTCCTGGCAAATGTCCCAACAGCACGTGCTGCTGCCTTGGCCCTGTCGCCTTCGATCTTGATTGTACCAATGCGGAGGCACACAGGGGGGTCGGCCTTATCAGCAGACGACATGCCCAAGTCCACGCCCACGCCCACGCCCACGGGCAGGAGAATGCTATCGCTGCCGTCGGCTGCCGCAACAAAAGGCAGAGACACAGTGGAAGGCGTCTTCTGGCTGCTATCAACACTGTGCTGGACAAACGTGAGCACCGGCAGCGGGCAGGGCTCGCCAGCGGGGTTGCCAGAACGGACGTCTTCCCGGAGAAGCGACAGGAGCGCGTCTGGACACGGCACAACGTCCATGTCTTCGAGGATGGCCCGCTTTTCCGTCGTCGTCTTCTTGGCACGCGCGGCCATGTGCGTCCAGAGAGAACCCAGGGCACGGAACCGCCGGACAATGTCTTGTGCTGTCCGCCATGGCACCTGTCGGTCGGCCTTTGTCAGTTTGGGAGCCAGAAGGAGGCTGTCCTCGTCTCTCCCCAGAGGCTCTGGCAGCTCGGCGCCGGGAAGATACAGCCCACGCCGCAGTGTCTGCACCAAGAGATCAGCACCGAGAGGAGCCAGCAAGCTGTGCAATTCTGGAGCCGTGCAGCGTGGTGGAATGGCAAGGCCAGGTCCCTCGGGTCCCTCGGACCCCTCGGGTCCTTGAAGCAAAACACGGCCGGCATCAAAGGCCCGGTCGTCGAGCGTCTGCACGGTCACGCCGGTGCGCGTACGACCTGCCAGCAGAGCATGCTCAATGGGTGCAGCACCGCGCAAGCTGGACGGTCAGTGTCTGGGATGGACAGAAGAAGAAGAAAAAGCAAAAAAGTACGCACTCGGGCAGAAGCGAAGGATGCACGTTGAGACCGCCGTAGCGGGCCGCCCGTAGGATCCGTGGCGGCACGAACAGGCCAAACGAGACGGCAATGATCATATTCACGGGCGGAGGCTGCACGAAATGTTAGACAGGAAAGGAAAGGAAAAAAATACAGGAGAATGACTTGCCTGCCAGCCGGTAAAGGTGTCTCGTTCATGGACACAAAGGCCCAGAGAAGTGGCCAAGATCTTGGCCGGGCCTGTCGAGTTAGACATGATCCAAAAAAAACAAAGAGGAACCTTGAACATACTTTCTTGGATTGTCTTGAAGCCTCGACCGGTGCGCTTGGCCGGCCGGACCACGACGTCTAGCGAGGCAATGCGACCGGGCTGGAAAGCATCGTCTGTCTTTTCTAGTTGCTGCTGCTGCATCTCGTTGTGCAGCGCCTGCAGGGATGCACAACTGAAAGTGTCAGAGCCGCAGAAGAGGATGCGCAGAGGCTCGGCGTGGCCTGGCGTTGTGGACAGCCAGCGGCGACACACGGCGGCTGGCGGGCGTGCGGCTGCCCATGGGGCACGCGACCACGCACCACAGGGCCGCCACAGCAGACGAATGCGCATGATCTGAAGGACGCGAGGGTAGAGCAGCGCAACAGCACAGCCAGCAGCAAAGTCGTGGGACGATGCGGCAGCTGTTTTTTTGTGACGTCCTTTTAGTGAAACAATATGCAGTTATGCAGTTATGCAAAACACGAGCACTAGACCTCATTCCACGGCCCAGTCGCTAGCAACTGTCCATGTCTGGCCGCCCAGCACCACATTCCAGACAGGCGGCATCAGGACGACCACGCGACCCTTGACCAGTACTGCTGAGCCGTCACCATCGGATGGTACCAGAGGACGCAGACCGGCTAGAAGCAGCCTGGCGAGTGGCCGTTGGGGATTTGTCTCTGCTTCTGTCTCTGTCTCTGCCGACTGCTGATGGCCCAATACAAGGCACATGCCGGAGGAAGTCTGAGCTTCGTCGACCACGTACCGTGTCTGGCCACTGCCGCTGCTCCGAGTTTGCACTTTAATCTGCACCAGCCAGTCTCGCAGCTCTGCGGCCAGTCCACCAGCCACGAACTGACCAGTATCCGCTCCAGTGGCCGTGCCATTCTTCTGCTGCGGCAGCCGTCCGCGCTTCTTGTGGCGTTTCTGCGGCGAGAAGAAGTCTGGCGGCGGGTTCTGGTAGTGTTTCTGCTGCAAGTCCACGCCTGCGTGGTCCCGATGGTCATTCTCCTCTTCGTAGTCGTTCAAGTCGTCGTTTCGTTCACCGTTCTCGCCCCCTTCGTCCAGGACACCGCCGCCGTGCTGCTGCCTGGCCGTTAGAAACAACTGGGCATGTTGTAAAGTTGGATGGTGCTGCCCATCTCTTGTTTTGGTCCGGCGCGGCGATGCGGCCAAAATCAAAAAGTCTTCCTCTTCTGAATCGTAGGCGTCGCCGTGAGCATGGCCACCAGACTTGTCCCAGCTCTCCAGCAACGCATCGTCTTCTAGAATGTCACGGATCTCGTCGTGATCCGATTCCTGATTTCTGTCTTCGTCGTGATAGTCGTCCTCGCCGCCGTCGTCGATTTCATCTATCAGTCGTCGGAATCTCTCCGTATGGTCCTCCTCGTCGCTTAAACCGTCAGGCGGTGGACTGGAGGCCACCTTTCCGGGCGACACAAAGAG
Organism: Dryadomyces quercus-mongolicae; assembly: GCA_002215975.1. Classification (NCBI taxonomy): domain Eukaryota; kingdom Fungi; phylum Ascomycota; class Sordariomycetes; order Ophiostomatales; family Ophiostomataceae; genus Dryadomyces; species Dryadomyces quercus-mongolicae. Next base: position 97,561 of record NIPS01000042.1, on the reverse strand, counting down.
ACGTCTTCGTTTGAATGGTCGTGCTGCCGATAACAGTTGCGGCTGTTCTTCTGACTCTTCCTCGCTTTCGCCTTCTTCAATGGCATCGCATATTGTCATGTGGGGAAGTCTGCTGCCCGTTTCGCCTGCGCCCATGTCCAAGTCGCTGTCTTCGGCTTCCTCAATGTCCTCCCGCATCTGCTGATGCCGTGCCGACTGCCATCTCGGCTTCCACAGCACTCTGGGTGCCGATGGTGTCTGAGTCGCTTGTACCAGTGGCTGTGAGGGTTGTGAGGATTGCGGGGGCTGTCCCGGCCGTTCGCGGGCTCTCCACGTCGGCGGAGCGGGCGGCGAAGAGCTTCCTTCGTCAATGTCGTCCGTCTGTCGCGCCGGCGTCGCCTGCGACTGGGTCCACGACGGCGCGAAGCGCGATATGCGTCGCTGTGGCTGACTGCTGCATCGTGCCGCCGACGATGGTGGAGCATCATGGCTTCTTGGCCGCGTCGGCGTTGCTGTCGCCCATCGGTCGGGTCGCCTGGGCAAAAGGAAGCGCGACATCGGCGTCTTTTGCCTGTCGGAGGCCGGCATGGCTGATCTGACGCGCTGGAATCTCAGAAGCCAGAGAAGCCAGAGAAGCCAGAGTGAATAGACGCGATAAGACGTGTTTTGTGGTAGTAAAGCGCGTAAAGTGGTCGGTGGCTGCGGGGCGCAGACAGGGAAAGAGCAGCCCTGGACAGATGCTGACTACACATATCACAGCCTCGTCATTTCTACAAGGTACTCCTCTGTAACACGTCTTCTTCTATTCACAACTCTACAACTCGACGTCGTCCAGCACGTACTTCTTATTCAATACCCGTTCATATGATGGACTAGCAGCTACATACCCAACACCCAACGCCTCGTCTCATGTCTTGTTCCTGTACCCAGTGCTCCATAAGATGCAAACCAGAAACATATCTGCTGCTATTCAAACTTTCCGGCTCCAAACAGTCCACCCACAACCCGACTGCGGTCCTCGGCATTCCGCACCTTCTTGGCCAGTCGCCGTTTCTCGCCCTCTGCCATCGCCGCCCGCCGCTCGTTCTCCCGCGCAAAGTAGTGGATGCCCGACTGCTTGCTGGCGTTCTTCCGAATCTTGCCCTGGTCCGCAAAACCGGCGCCAGCACCACTCGAAGACGATGTTGTCGTCGAGCTGCTGCTTGCGTGTGAGATGAGTGAGTTCGTCGTCGCCCGCCGCAGAAGAGCCGGTGCCCGGAACCCTGTCGGGCCCATGGTACCACTTCCCAAACCGGTCCCGAACGCTGCCCGTCCACTGGCTCCCTGAAGACCACTGCTAGCATCCCGTTTGAGGCTGATGCGATCGACCACGCCAGCACCGGCGACACGACGCTGTTGACGACTCTCCTTGTCTTTTTCGGCCTGATCATCTTTGTCTTCCTCGTGGTCCGACCCGAATTCCGTGTCTGCCACCATCGACAGGTTGCTACCCTCGTCGAGAAGGCTGGACAAGGTCTCGCGAATCTCGCCCAGATTGGCTGGCTTCTTGCCGCTGGCTGACTGGCGCCGTCGGTTGGGACGCTTCTCAGCAGGCGCAGTGGTGGCTTCGCGTGCTGCTGGCTGACTGTCTGGGATGACCGTGCTGGCACTGGCACTGGCACCGGCACTGGCACCAGCACTAGAGCTCTCCGTTGCCGGATGCTCCAGGATAAAGTCCATCTCGTCGTCGCTGCCAATGTCCTCAATCGTCCGCAGAAAGGCCTGGTTGCGCGGATTCTCGGCCACCTTGGAAACACGCTCGTCGGCAAACAGCGCCTTTTGCATCCGCGCAAACTGCCGCCGCTTCATCCGCCGCCGGGCCTCGCCGTCATCGTCCGAGTCTGACAGGTCGTAGTCGGCACCGCGCTTGCGTCGCAGCATGCCTGTCGTGACATCACGGAACAGCTTCTCGACCTGCTTCTCGTCGTGCTCGCGCTCCCGGTCTCTGTTTGATTAGTCAGCATATATATCCACACATTTTGAGTTCGGCATCACTTACGCATAAAACGCCGCCAGCTTGGCATTGTCGGCCTCGGATACCTTCTGGTCGTCGTCGATGAGGTCCTTGACCGAAGCCAGGGACTCGTCATCGCTGTCCTCGCCGTCGGCACCACCCAGGCCTGCGTACTCGTCCTCGGACTCTTCGGCCTGTTCCTCCACCATATCCTTGGCCTTGCTCTTCTTGCGGTCGAATGCGGCAGCGGCAGCAGCTGCGTGCTTCTTCTTGGCCAACACGGCCTCTTTCATCTTGCTAAACGCCGACTGGGCGTCGGCTGTCTTTTCTTCGTCTTCGGAATCTTCCGCCAACGTTCTCCGGTGGTGAAGCTTTCCTCTTCTCAGAGGAGGCGACGAGGTCGGCGTCTGAGTCGGTATCTGCGTCTGTTCCAACACTTCTGTCGCGATCGTTGACGTCTGGTGCTCGATGAAGCGCACTTTGAGTGGCGTGTAGTCCTGTGAGGCCATATCTTGGCTCGGCATATCCTGGCTCGCCGCCAGACTGTCCATCTGGCTAATGTCTACATCTCGCAAGAGACTGCCGAGTCCATGGACCTGTGATTGGCTAAAGTCCAGCTTGACGGCTTGGCTGCCCGTGTCCCCGACATCTTGGACCTGCTTGACCCAGTCTTGCGTCGGCTGGCTGCTGCGAATCACATCGGGGCCCTTGGCACTGCCATGAGACGGGTCCAACGAATCCTCGACGCCGGCAAAGTTGCCAATTGTGGGCATAAACTGCGAGGGAGACCCAAAACCACTTGCCGAACCTGCCAGCTGGCTGTCGTCTGCCATGGTACCAGCAAAAATCTGGGTCAGGCCCAGACCGGCAGGACCACCGACGGCAATGGGAAGACCCGGAATGAAGCTCTTTGTGGCAGATCGCAGCACTGAAGTCGGCACCTGCGGTGAATCGCTGTGCAGGCCAAAGGGTGACTTGGCCATGGCGGTTTTGGGTGCAGGCGTCTTTGCCTCGAGCACGGCAGAAGGCGTAGCAGCCACGCCGCCGACAACATCGTCGTCTTCGTCGTCAGAGATCACCATGGCAGCTCGTCTCTTCACTGGTCGAGGCCGTGTTGGCGTCGGAAGCACCTCTCGGACGTCCTGGCCCGGCTCTTCCTCGGGCTTGCCGTCTTCCGATTCCTCACCAGACTCTGCAGCATCGTCAATCACCACGCCGCCCATCACGTCGTCGTCCTCGTCAACCTCCTCCTCCTCGTCCTCTTCCGACCCGGAAAGCTCAATGTCCTTCTCCTCAACCGGTGGCTCATAGTCTTCGCCGTCCTCCTCGTCGCTGTCGTCCCATGCAAGCGGGTCGGCCTCGCTCTCGTCATCCGCATCGCCGTTCTCCTTTTTCTGCTTCTTCTTCGCCTCTTTGGCGGCTTCCTTTTCACGCTGCATAATCTCTTCGGCTTCCTGTCGAGCACGCGCAACAATGTCTTCGACCTCGGCCATCTCCTTCTCTCGCTCCTCCTCCGTCTGGATTCGAATACCCTTGGCCCGGAGCGTCTCCAGCCGCTGCTCGCGCTCCAGCTTGGCCTGACGCCGCGCCTTTTCTTGCAGTTGCTGCTGCAGTTCACCCAGCGTCAGGACATTGCTCTCCTTTGGCTTCCGGTTGCGCTCGGGCGACCCGATTTGCGCCAGCCGCCGCAGCGTCAGCATCGACCGGTTCTCCTTTTCCCGCTTCAGGGGCGCATTGTCAAAGAGAATGTCCAACTTGTTCTTAGTCGTCTGAACAATCTCCAGTTCGTCATCTACCAAGGCCACATTGGCCTGGACAGGAAGTCGGATACGCACCCGTCGTGCGGGCTTCACCTCGGGCGTCTCCTCCACAACAGCAACCTCTTTGCCTTTGCCCTTGTCCTGGGGAGGCGGCACTGCTGGTGCAGCAGCGGCCGCCGACTCTTTTGCGTCCGAGAAGGACTCTCCGGCCAGGGCTACCGGTGGTGAGCTGGGTGGTGTGTCTTCCGTGGCAGGTGCCTCGTCAACCATCGCGTCATGCGAGGCGGATACTGGTGATGTCGGCCGGCTGGAGCTCATGGCCGGAGGGTCTGCAGCAGCAGCAGCAGTAACAGCAGCAGGAGCAGGAGCCACTTTGGCAGCACTGCCTTCCGGCTTGAAGTTGAACCGCTCAAACAGCGACTCTTTTGTGATCTTCTTGCGCGTCTTAGCCTCGTGTGCTAGCTGCAGGTTGCGGCTCATGCGCTGCGTCTCGCGGTGCATTTCTTCCAGAGCCTTTTTGCTCGCCTTGCGGGCTGGTCGAAGTTCTTGTGTCAGCTTCCGTCCGCCATCGTCGTCTGTGATGTCCGAGATAGCATCGTCGTCGTCGTCCCGCATGAGCATGTCGTCGTCTTCAGCCTCTTCGGCCGCCATCCGAGCTGCTCGGGCGGCTCTCTTGCGCTCATCTTCTGCCTCGCGTGCGCGTGCCTCTTCTCGCTTCTTGGCCACCAGGGCCTGGAAGCGCGCCGCCCGGCCTGGTTGGTCGGCCGCGGCCGCATCGTCGTCTCCTCCTCTCGAGGGCGTCATAAACATGGCCGGAGAGTCTTCTCTGTCCGTCGGCTTTGTCGGCGTCATGAACATGTCGGGTGATGCCTCGCGTTGGGGGGGCGACGCGCTCCGCCGTGCCGGGCGGTTTGCGAGTTTGCGGTGTCGCGCCACGATGGGCAGGTCTTCGTCTTCGTCCTCTGCATCATTTTCATGGTCATGGTCGTGGTCATTGTCTGCTGTTTGCTTCTTCTCGGCCTGGGCGGCCTGTTCGAGCATCCGCTTGACGCGTTCTCGAGCATTGTCTGCCAGCGGGGCTTCTGGTGCCGGTGCAGGTGCCGGCTGCTTGGCCGAATCGCCCAGCATGCGAGCGGCAAAGCGGCCGCGCGGTCCAGCCGGCACGTCGTCCGAATCGGAGTCGGAGTCCAAGTTGCTCTTCTTGGGTGAGGATGCTCCAAGCACGGCGGCACCGTCGGCAGCCAGAGTGCGTGGGGGAGTTCCCGACCGGGAAGAGTGTCGACTGCTGGACTTGGACTTGGCCGTCTTGGATGGGGTCTTGTTTTCCTTCTCGTCGGCTATTTGATTGTGTTCCTCGTCGCTGTCGCTGCTGTCGCCGCCGTCCAGGGTGGCATAGAGGGCTCTGAGTTTGGAACGGGGGGTCAGAGGCGTGGCCACGACGGAGTCCGAGTCCGAGTCCGAGCCAGGCGCTCTCGGCGACGGCGTCCGCGACAAAGTGGCCATGGTGGGTGAGAAGGAGAAGGGGGGAACAGCTGCGCGAAGCTGTGGTAAGTCGATGTTGCTGGTATATTGTAAGGCTGTGGTTTATGGCATGGACATGATTAAGTGGAAGAGGGGGAGAACAATGTGGAATGGAACAGATATACGGAGTAAGAGCAAGAATCGACCTGGCAAGGTATGGAGTAGAAGGAATGATTTAAAGTGGTGGTTGTATTGTGGAGTGGAGGATATCGACGCGTAAAACGCGAACTTACACGGTCGCGTTGGATTATGTAAGCACATATACATACCTATTAGTTGCATATCGGATAATGTACATCTATGCATTCTACATCAACATCTAGTCACTTGCATGGCCAACCCATAAGAATATACATTGTGGTATACATTGCTAACTGAGACTATCACTACCGAGCTCGGGTATGGGGGACGCCGTGCCAAAGGGTCGGCAGTCAGAAGGAGTATCGTACAAAGAATCCAACACGCAGAAGGAACCCGAGAGACGAGACAGCCAAGGAAAGAGAACAGACAAAAACAAAAACAAAAGCAGAAGTATATCCTCCTTCGCCTCTAGTAGATAACTGGTGAAAACGCCATCTGGATGCGAGAACCGGGAAGGAAAGAAATTCCAGCCAAGACGGAGTCTGGGGGGAAAAGAGAAGCAGACGATGCACCCGGCAGCAGTAGTGAAACAGAGGTCGAAAGAAACAAGTCAAACAAGTGAAGCAGGTCAAGCAAAGAAGAAACAAAAGAAGAAACAAAAAGAGAAAAAAAAAAAAAAACGCCTCACACTCCCGTCGCCCCGTTTTAATACCATCTCCCCTGATCCCATCCGTCATCATCGGCACATGTCCTCTGTCCTCAAAAGAGGCGCCGCTCCATCGTATCGGTCGTCTCTGTCTGTGCAGTCGAGTTCCTAACCGACTGCCAGACACGAGTCGAGCACGCTGTTGAGCAGGTCGCCGTCATGCGTGTCGGCACCCTCCCACCACATCTCGTTGCTGTCGACGTCCATGAGATCCGGCAGATCCACGCCGTTTGTCAGGCCGTTCTTAATCAGCGGTTCCGACCCGGCGCTGCCCTTGGTGGCAGCAGACGCACCGGCACCCACGCCGTCGACGCCAGGCACGGCATTGGTCGTAAGGACGGCCGTGGAAGACGTGCCGGGTCCGGCCGTGATGGCGGTGGCCGAGGATGGGTGCTCACGCCCATCGATCCAGGCGTGGTCGTCCCAGTTCTCCAGCTCGCCCTCGTGGTAATTGTACATGAGCGAGTGGCCAATGACGGGGAACTGGGTCATGCCGCAGTCGCCCATTTCGAGAGCAATGCGCAGCTCGGCCAATCCCAGAGGCCCGCGCTCGTTGGCAGCCTTGGCCTCGATCGGCAACAGGCCCATCTTGTCGCGATGGGTCTCGCCGTGCATGGCGCTCTCTTCTTCGCGGGCCAGCTGCCGCCGGTACTTGCATGTCTGGACCCAATTGTTGCCACCAAAGCCGGCGCTGCCAAGTTCGCCCGGACCGTTGCTGCGGGTGCGGCTGAATATGGCCGACAGGGCTTCCTTGATAAAGGTCTCGGTGGCCAGGGACATGAACTGGGCAGCGTCGGCTGTGTGGCCGGAAACAAGACCGGCCTCGTAGCAAAAGGGCAGCATGCGCGACTCGATGTTGCTGGTATCGGGAAACTCGCCGGACTCGACGGCCAAGGGCTGAGCAAAGCGCTTCTTGATCTCGAGATCCAGGTCTGGCTCGGGCGTTAGAGGAGGAGACGGGAACGGGCGTGAGGAGGCAGAAAAGGCAGAGAAATTCATACTCATCCGGTTGATGCCACCACTGGCACTGTTGGGCACATCGGCCACAGTCCGCGGTGCCCGGGACCGTTGCTGGTCCGTGAAGACGCTGGAGAGCGCGTCATAGGGGTCGAACTAGAGTGGGGCAGGTCAGCAGGACGGCCATGGGTTGTTTGCAAAGGACACTTACGTCGTTCTGGACCAGATCCTTGATGCGCCTCCGGTCTTTGCTGGGCAGCAGCATGATCTCGCCCTTGAGACGGCGCTCCTTGGCGTCGCCGCTGGCCGGCTTGCCGCCGAGACCGCTGGAGGGTTTGTCATTGGCGCTGACCCAAGGAGCGAGGCCCACGTCGGGCATCTCTCGTGTGACATTTGCATAGATGGCAGCCAGGAGCTGATTGTGGAGGTGTTCCTTTTCGCCATTGGGAGAAGCAAGAATGGGATCGATGACGTCCGAGTATTCGGCCTGGTTCAGGCGGCCTAGAGAGTTAGCGGAGTAGGGGGGAGAGGGGAGAGCAGAGCAGTAACGGAGGGAGAGGGCAAAGACAGGAAAAGCAGAGCAAACAGCAAACAGCAAGCAGCAAACAGCAAACACATACCGATCAAGAATTGTGTAGTGGCATCTTTATAGGCCTTCCAATGGTCGCATCCGACGGCGGTTTTGAGTGCCGTGTAGGCCGACTCGAGCTCGATGCGTGGGGGAATGATCTGGCTGGTCTTTGGTTTCAGAGAAGAGGCCGAGACGGTGATGGACTTGTTGGCCAAGACGGGGGTGGCGAGGCTGATGGAGGGGCGGCTCAGCTCCGCGGGGTTGATGTCGGGCATCGTGTCCGCGGGCAGTTACGGGACAGTGAGGTTCAGCAGGAGAGGCAAAGAGACACGGCATAGGCCGGGGAAGTCCGGCAGCAGGCTCGCAACAGGCGCGCGGAAGCGGACGGAACAAGTCCGGACGAGAATCGGAGGAGGAGACGGCGGCGGCGGGCTGTCGCGTGCGACGAAGAAGCACTGCGCAACGCGAAGCGATCAATCATGAGCACATGAGGCGCAAGAGCAGGCACAGGAGAGCCGGAATGCGATGCTAAACTGATGAAAAGCGCATGGTGTGGGCAGTGTGGACGATGGACAAAAAGGGCGGCTGGTGGTCGCTTGGCGAGAAGAGATGAAGTCGGAAATTTCGCACGTTTTGGCACGAAGCAAGAACCAATTCTGTCCGCTCCAGCGGGCGTGGGCGCTGACCGTCAGCGCTAGACACCTGCGACGCCCCCTGCGACGCCCCCTGTGCTACAGCACATTCGCCCCCTCAGGTGCGCCGTGCGCTATGCTGACTAAGCTGACATAATCTGCCCCTCGCACGCGTTTGTGTTTGTTCGCGTCGAGACGACGATGTTCGACGACCAACGACGCTCTCCAAGACACACATCGACGCTCGCTTCTCCCGCTCTTCAACATGGAGCGCAAGTCCCGCAAGACCGCAGGAGGTGCTGCCGGGCGCAAGCCGGCAGTGCTTTCCGACCGCATCAACACAGCCATCAACGGTCTGATTCACCATTTTGTACCAGAAATTCCCGACGAAGACGAAGCCGCAGCCCACGAACGACAAGAGTATTGCTTCCGCATGGTGCGGTCGACGCTGGAGACGCCCATGTCGGCCGACTTGGCCACGGACGTGAACCATACCATGGACCTGATCCGCAAGAAACTCACCGTCGACCGACCCAACGATGCCTGGCGCTTCTCTCAGCTCTACTCGCGTCTGCTGGCTCTGCCGGTGCTCAACCAGAAATGGGCTATCCTCTATATGCTGTACCAGCTGGCCGACTCGACCGAGTCCATTGATCCGACTCAGCCTTTGCTGCAGGTGCCAGAAGACGAGCAGCCGGGCCCGGGGCCGCAGGCAGAGGACGACGAAGATCAAGAGCACAACGACGAAGACGACATGGCCGAGCGGCCACACTCTCAGCCTGAGCCGCCCCATGCGCAGGCTCATTTGCGGGGAGCCAAGTCGACCGGCTCGCGGCTCGAGACGGACGCTTTCGACGATGCGTTTGCACGCAGTGGACTCAAGCGATTTCCGCCCGACAAGGCGCGACAGGGCCCTGAAGAGGCGGCAGCAGCGGCGGCGGCGGCAGCAGCAGGCGAGACGGACCCGGCTGCTCCGGTGGCCTCGGCGTCTGTGCGTGACGTGGCCCTCAAGTCGACGATGCTGGCCGACAGCCAGTCCGACACAGAGCCGAGCGAGACGACACTGCTGCGGGACGTGCCATTCACGCTGCAGGGACTGGACTCGACGACGATGCTCTTTGGAGGCGGCGGCACGGTGGGCAAAGTCACGGCACCCCTCACTCTGAAACTGCCGCCGACCCTGCCCGTGCCCATGGTGGCGCTGCTGCACCGCGTGGCCGAGCCGGCGCTGCTGTACCGAGGCCTCGACACGTTTGTGCGCTCGCCGGCCAAGGGACTGCTGGGCCAGAGCTTGCGGGCAGCCATCAGCGCCGAGCTGCGGGGGTATCTGGGGCTGGTGGCAACGCTCGAGAGCCAGATCCGGCGGGCACTGGCCGGGCTGGAGCCGGGAGCGCCACGACAGGGCATTGGCCGAGCGGGCGTGACGCTGAAGCGGTGTGTCGTGTGGACGCGGGAGGCGACCATGGGACTGCGTCTGATGTCGTTGATTGCAGAAGAGTCGGAGAACAAGCGCGGCGGCCAGTTGTTGTCGCTGATCCACGGGTTCTCGACTTCGCACGGCGACCCGACCGTGGGTGCATTTGCCGAGCGGTTGCTGGGACCGGTGGCCCGGCCGTTTTACGGGATCCTGCAGCGCTGGGTATACGATGGCGAGCTGGCAGATCCGTACCGGGAGTTCTTTGTGCGGGAGCAGGGCAACGGAGCCGAGGATGCGAAGCGACAGGAGGCGGCGCGGGCGCGCGGACAGAGTTCGGTGTGGAACGACAAGTACGAGATGGACACGGCGATGATACCGTCGATGATGGCGGCGGACTCGGCCGAGAAAGTGTTTCTGATCGGCAAGTCGCTCAACTTTATCCGGCACAGCTGCGGCGACGGCGCGTGGGTCGAGGCCTACAGCAAAGGAGCCTCACGAGAACTGCGGTACGGCGACACGGCGACGCTGCAGGACTGGATCGACACGGCCTACAAGACGACGATGCGGCGACTGATGGGTCTGTTGAAGGACAAGTTCCGGCTGTTTGAGCACCTCGCAGCTCTCAAGAAATACGTGCTGCTGGGTCAGGGCGACTTTGTGGCCGTCTTGATGGAGTCGCTGGCGCCGAACCTCGACCGACCGGCAACGGCACAGTACCGACACACGCTGACGTCGCAGCTGGACCACGCGATTCAGGGCAGCAATGCGCGTTTTGAGCCGACGGATATTTTGAAACGGTTAGACGCCCGCATGCTGCAGCAGTCGCACGGCGACACCGGCTGGGACTGTTTCACGCTCGAGTACAAGATCGGCGCGCCTGTCGACTGTGTCGTCACCGAATGGGCCACCAAGCAGTACCTCAAAGTGTTTAATTTCCTGTGGCACGTCAAACGCGTCGAGTTTGCGCTGTCGTCGACCTGGCACAAGTGCATGACCGGTGCTCGTGGCGTCCTCCAGTCCGAGGACCCGGCCATCCACCAGACCTGGAAGACGACACGCGGCTCTCTCGCTGAGATGGTCCATCTCGTCGGCCAGCTACAGTATTATATTCTTTTTGAAGTCATCGAGGCCAGCTGGGAGGCTCTGCAGGCCGCCATCCGTCGCGACGACTGCACCCTCGACGACCTCATTGCCGCCCACACCGAATACCTGACCTCCATCACCCACAAGGGTCTGCTAGGCGTGCGTCGCCGCGCCTTTGTCGAGATGAAGCAGGCAGCATCTCAGGCAGCAGCATCTCAAGCTGCTCAGGCGGCCGCCGCATCTCAGGCTGCCAACGCTGCGTCTACCTCGGCCGACCCCATCCTCCCCCTGCCCGATGTCCCTGCTGAAGACCCCAACGGCTTCCCCTCTCAGCTCAAAGAACTCCTCCGCACCATGTTGGCCTTTCGTGACTGCGTCGATGGTCTCTACAGCTGGGCCGTTAGTGACTTCACCCGCCGCCAAGAGTCGGACGTTCTGCGTGGTCACCAGCGCGGCACTGCTGCTGCTGCTGCCAGCACCGCTACCAGTGCCGACTGGGACGACCCGATGGCCCAATCTGGACAGCTGCCGCCACCGCCACACTCTGTCGAGTCGGAACTGCCGGCGCTTCAGCAACGCCTACAAGTCCTCGCCAAGACTTTCCGCAAACGCGTCGTCTACTTGCTGGCCGACCTTGGCTACCAAAAGGACGCCGACCTGCGCTTCTTGGGTGTCGCTATGAACTTTAACGACGTTTATGTAGTGCCGCAAGGGAAGCGACACCAGAAGCGATGAGGCGATGAGGCGATGAGGCGATGAGGCGAGCAGCGAGGTGTTAGTATTATGTAATCAAACGAAGATATTACATAATCAGTGTTAAATAATGACGATCATAATGACGATTCAAACGACTTGTCTATGTAAGATACTATCACATTGCCTCGTAACCATTGCGTCGTCCGGGCCCGTCCTCGAGAGGCCCTTCCTCTCAAACACTTCTCAAACACCAGACGACGGAAAGAAGAACACCAAGCTTATGCAAAGCCATTCCAAGCAGGTCTGGTTCCCGCTGTCCTCGTCCTTCAAACAAAGGAAATAATAAAAGAGTGAAAAAACAAAGGAAAACAGTAAAAGAACAAACGCCATCCATACAGGCTCAAAGTTCTTTAGGGAAATGCCTCGAAAAATGTTCGTACTCCAAATGTGTACCGGATTCCTCCTACCGGTTGGTGCAGATGCTGTCGAAAATGCTGTGCCAAAAAACGTGAATGCCATATGAGACGGCTCTCTTCACACATCCGTCATCTCCACTTCTGCTCCACCAGGCGTCGCACTCATACTCTCGCTCTCGTCCACATCCGGGCCCCAGTTGCCCTCGAAAATAGTCGCTGGTGCCCGCCGTCTTGCGTGCACCCAGAGCAGCGAATCAATGTCCAACACTTGATGCACCGTCGGCCGACTCGCCGGGTCCGGGTTGATCAGCCATGCCACCACCGAGTCTAGTGACCCTGACGCCTGCTGATTCACCATAAATTCAGGTGCATGCTCTGCTCCAATCGCCTTGTATGCCGGTCGCGCTCCGAAAATGCTGCCCGGTTCATATCGTGTCCGTGTAAAGTCAAACGACGGCGGCGTCGTCGCACCCGCCGATGTCGAAACCAGATCTAGACTGTCCGCCAGGTTGAACACGTCCTGTCCAACTCCCTCTCCGTCCACCACCACCGGCATGCCGTCCGAGTCCCGCATCAGCGCATTCGCTTCACCTGCCGTCAGACTCGGCACCACCGACATGTCGCCTTCGCGCAACGCCACCCAGACAGGACCGTTGTCCGGAAGGAAAACATTGCATGCAATCTCCAGCACAATCAAGCCCAGTGAAAATATATCCGACGGCTTGTCGTACTTGCCCTGCAGAATCTCAGGCCCAATATATTCCCGGTCTCCCTCGCCTTCGATGCCCTTTGGCGCAGGCCATTCCGTTGCCATGCCAAAGTCTCCAATCTTGAGGTGTCCTTCGTACGTGACCAGAATGTTGGCCGGCTTCAGGTCCAGGTGAATGTAGCCGGCATCGTGAATGTATCGCAATCCCTGTCCTGTCAGTGGTGAAAGAGTTGAAACAAAAGAAAAAAAAACATACCTGAGCAATCTCTAGCAAGATCTTCCAGATGCGAAAGTCATCCAGACGACCGTGCTCACCAGCCTTCTTCAAAAACCTGTCCATGCCACCCTCTTCACAGTACTCCGTCTGAATGTACAAATGTCCATTCCGCTCCCAGTGGTCAAAGATCTGGAGCACATTCTCCCGGTCACGAACAGCCTCCAGCGCCGTCACCTCGCGTAACTTCGCCTCCCGTTCCTTCTGCCCGAAAAAGGGAAGTCGGATCTTCTTGACGGCAAACACCTTTTGCGTAGAGACCGAGGCACTCCTCCGATCGGCTGGCGACCGCTTGCTCGGTGTCGTGCCAAAGAAGTCCACAGACGCATGGTCAAAGGTGGGCTGCGCCACGACGCGGAACACTTGCGAAAATTCACCTCTGCCCACACACTCCACCTTTCTAAACATGGAGGCGAGTACAGCATCGGCATCGTGGGACGCCACACTGTGCCCGTGAACAGGCGTGATGCTAACGCGACGGTCCACGAAACTGGCAAAAGCCTCGCGGTCGGCCGTAGGCGTGGCCGGGGGGAAGATGGCCGGGCCCGACCGCGTGGATGCATTGTTGGAAATCGAAAGGCGACTCGCATCCGGAGGCGCCATATTGCCAAAATCCACATTGCTAAAGACAGAGCTCCCACGCGGTGTCTTGGGCGACATGCTCTCTGAACCGAGGCTTCCAGCTGGGCTCTCTGAAGGGAACAGGTCAGTGTCATGGTCATTTCCAAAATGGCGTGCTCGAGAGTTTTTCAAGCGCTCACCAAAAGAAATGCCACTACTTCTAGTCATAATGTTAAGGGGAGCAGGTGCTGCAGGAGTAGTAGAGGGAACAATCGCATCCCGCGTAGCAATGGGGCTCTCGCGGTCCTTGACGACGGGCGAGAAAATGTTCTTGGCCAGGACAGACTTGGTCGGCGTCGGCGGCAGGTCGAAGCTGTCGACAATTCCCTGGCTGTCACTGGCATCCCCATCGATACTAAGAATACTACTTCTGCGAGCATGGCTCGACCGTAGCTTGAAGAAGTTCACCACGTTCTCGTTCGCATTGCTCACAGACCCACCCCGCGGCCTCGAAGGGTCCGGACTGAATGGTGTGGATTCAGGCCCGGCCGAGAAGAAGAACCGTCGGTTAGACTGTTGCTTGCGCCCGCCGCTGCCAGAAGAAGGAGGGTATGTATTGGATGGATACACTTGCTTCTTGCAAGGCGTGTCCGGCATGATCATCGCCCGGCCACCGGCGCGCTGGGGCGCTTCGTCCTCTCCATTGCGACCCATCTTGGAGATCAGACTGGCCGAGGCAAAGACGGACTGCAGAGGACGTGCAGACTTGTACTGCGGCGTGGCAATGGGCTCTGGTCGGGGCCGGTGTGCGTTCACAGGCAACGATCGAGCAAAGATGGATTGCCGGGGCCGCTCCGGAGGAGGCTGGACGGGGAAATGGGTAGGGGAATCATCGGGTACACTCGAGTTGGACGATGAAGTTGTCAGGGTCCGCGACAACGGGTGGGGTTGATGTCCCGGCGCCGGAGCGGCTGGCCCTGTAGATCGCTCAAAGGGGTGTGGTGATGGGTTGGGCAAGGATCCCTTGACCTTGAAGGGGCTTGGACTCTCTGGTGATTCCGGCTTCATAAACTGGTCCAGGGAGGCCCGTGGCCTGCTCCGGGAAGTGGACGCCGAAAAGAGCCATTCACCCGAAGATCGCTTAGACAGCTGGGGGGACTCTTGCTGCTGTTGTTGTTGTTGTTGTTGCTGCTGCTGCTGCTGCTGCTGTTGTTGTAGTTGCAGTTGCTGGGCCAGGTACTTCTCACCTTGCCGACGGCCCCATGAAGAGCGCGGATCATGGCGCTGTTGGAGTGTAGACTTGCGCAGAGTCGAGGCGCGCTTGGAGGCAGTCGGAGGGGTCGTAGAAGCTGATGGCTCGGGCGCAGGGGTGGGAGATGAGGCTGCAACGTTGGCGGGAGAAGCAGGCTGACTGGCGTCATTGTGGATCTTAAAGGAAGTCTCCAGAGTGGGCGTGGAGTCGGGAGATGCGAAATTAAAGGCGTTCAGATCGCTGCCCATGGCTGAAAAGCCGTGCAGACTGCGCCGCTTGGCAACGGGGCTGCCCAAAGGAGCCTGGTCAAAGTCCATGGTAGCGTCGCTTCGCTTCAGCGGGCTGACAAAAGTGTTGTCACCCGAGAGATCGAGATGCATGCTGTGCCGCGCGGGGATGTCGCTGGTGGAAATGGAATTGCGTGCAGCAGAGCCGAAGGAGAGCAGGAAATCGCTAAACTTGTTGGTAGGGTTTTCTTTTCCCAGAAGCGGTTCAGAAAAAGTCAATGGCGGGCCAGAAATCGGAGTTGGCGGCACTGTTGCGTTTCCCATATCCAAGTTGATGCTCAAGGCGCGCTTCAGCGGACTCTTGGGTGAAGCTCTTGGGCGCGTCACTGGCTTCGACGAGGTGGTCTTGGGTCGGACAGAGCGCAGCGAGAGTTTAACGCCCGATCGAAGCGGGGTGGAAAACAAGGTGAGGGGACGCGGCGCGGTCTCGACGACGGGGCTCGTGTCTCTGCTGGATATAGAGGATGGCGAGGAAGAGATGCCGGAGGAGATGGCCCCAATGGATGTAGCCTGTGGTTGGGGACAAGGCGACTTGGGCGAGAGGGTCTGGAAAGAGCTGTTGGAGCTCTCAGAGGTATGAGAAGCGTGGGAAGAGGACCGGGCCAAGTGGAATTTAGACGGTGAACGTGACATGGAGCGCCGGAGAGACCGTACAGACGACATGCCATCGACCTGATGGGCAGCTGTAGGTGAAGGGAGCGCAAGGGTTCCGCCGCCGCTGTTGGAGAAGGCCATAATAGTGAATGTGTTGCGGTGGAAGGGCACAAAAAAAAAGAGCAGTAGTGACAGGAAGAGAGCGCGCAGGCAGCCAAAATACACGTCGTTTGTAAAGAATGGACGTTGTGGATGTGTGGTCAGTGGCGAATAGGCAGCAGCATTGCTTCCTGACAGGTGATATGCGATTTAAACGCGCCGGACGCGGGGCACGGCGAGTTGACTGCGCCCGTCCAGCCTATTGGCAGTAGCGAGCGCGACCCGAGAAGCCAAGAGAATGACAGAGAAGACGGTCGTCTGTCCAGTGGAAGTCAAATGGAAGTAAGAGTAAAAGTCGATGACAGCTCAGATCATCCTGCGCCGGCTCCAGAGTGGCGGAGCGCGTACCGATAGCAGAGCAAATGGGATGGTAGTCGGCAGGTGTCCCAAGACAGGCCAATGGAGTCGTCAAGTAGTCGAGACGTCGAGAAGACGCGCAAAAGAAAAAGTCCAGTGGTTGATTTTGCGTGGAAGCAAATGCGATGACGAGGCGACAGCAGCGCGTATCGGTGTACAGACGAAGCGAGTGGCGCAAAGCGCAAGAGATGATCTTCGAAGAGATGGAACCAAGAGGCGGAACAAAGACAGGAAGGAACAAAAGTAGATGTCGACAGGGATGAAGCAACAAGATGAAGCACAAAGAGAGAGGGAAGAAAAAAGGCTTTGAAGCTTGAAGCTACTTTCGGCGCACAAAATAGACAGAAATCTGGGAAACTGCCATAAGAAGAAGAGCAGGCGCGCGAAAAGGAGAGAGGGGGGGGAAGGAGGGACGGATGGACAAGGGTGGCGCTAATAGGCGGCAGTCTCTTACTCTATACAGGGCAGGAGCCCCAAAAAAAGGCCGGAATGGTGTCGTCACGCGTGTTGTTTACTGACTGCCCCATTGGGAAATAGAGCGTGTCGGACGCGTCTGGGGATGGCGTCTGGGTCCACTTTAAACCGTTCGCGATGCTCCACCTTTTTTTCGACAGAACGGCCACTGGACCATGAAAACAATAGCAAACCAGGATAATTTCGCGGCTGGTGGTCCGCCAGACGAGATGGTGGCGAGGCATGGACACTTGCTGGCACTACTGTATCCGCCGGCGTACAATAGAGTCGGGTGTTTCAGAACTGATCGACAAGCGAGGAGAAAGAGAAAGGGAAAGAAGGGAAAGAGAAAGAAGACGACCATCAAAGACCAAAGACCACTGAACCACCAAGACAAAGCAGCGCAGTTACACCGGAAGACGACTGTCCAAAGGCCGTGCGCGATCGACTGTGGAGCTTACCAACCTCCTACGCGTGCATGACTCGAAAGGAGAGGCGGTCTTGCCCCTGGGCCCTGTTCAGTGGAGCACTGAAGCCACCTGTCCATCCAGATGTCGCGATCGGCGGCGAGGCCAGGACGCTGTGTTTCGCACGGGACCGCTCTGTAGCCCAGGCGGATAGTCAAACACGGAGTAGACTAGGACTGCGAGTGCGAGTAGACACGAGTGCGAGTAGACACGGGTGCGAGTAGACACAAGTGCGAGTAGACACGAGTAGACTGCGAGTATAGTAAACACTATTACAGAGTAAACACTAACACTACAGTAGAGCTGACTACTCGTAGACACTAATACAGCTCAAACACTACTCGTACTGACAGGCCTCGTAGCTCGTATCCTCCTCAGACTCCGCTAACATGCCAGGCACCAACGAATCACACGCTCAGACAGCCATCTGTTGTTTATTTTGACTGCCGAGCTGACAATGCCACGAGGCTTGGAACGCGCGCTGACTCATTAGCTGTTGGCGGGAACTCCTGTCTCTGATATTCTAAGCCGGGCTTCCCCTCGAGCTTCCCCTTTGGTTTCGCCCTGACCTTCCGTCCACGCTTCCGCCCGTGTCTCAGAAAGGAATCCCTCATTTCATCATGATCTCGATGCCAGATGCCTCGTGGAGTCAGAGGCACACTCTTGGCTCATCTGATCTGATAAAGATAAAGATAAAAGATAAAAGATGAAAGATAAAATTATGCCATGCAATGTGGCCGACTAGCTGCATTTTTTCTGCATTTTCCGCATTTTCCGCATTTTCTGCATTTCCGCTTTTCTGCATTTTCTGCATAACCATGCAAGGCTGCTAATTCAGGGGCGTCCGATGCTACAGTCGCCAAGCATCGGAAAGGATCGAAGCCATGCCTCGCAGAATGTTGATCGCATTGGCAATGGGATTGCTGACTAATCACTAACGTCACTCGAGTCGCTCTCTGTCTGGATCCCTTTGGCCTTTTTGCCCTTCTTCTTCTTCTTCTTCTTCGTCTGGGCCTCCTCCTCGCTCTCCGTATCGGGCTCGCTCTCTGTAAACACATCTTTGAATACAAACTTCTCTGCCCGGTTGCTCTCCCGTCGAGCCACGCGGTCCTCGTCGTAGCCATGCGTCAGTCGCAGATACTCGTTGAACTCGAGCGCCGCTCGGCCCACTGTCTTAAAGTACCGCAATTTCACTACTGGCTGTTCCTGGCCGGTATCTTCGTCCCGGTGCTTCGAAGCGTCGAACTCGGCCAACGCCAGCACCGTCTGGAAGGCATTGCGAATTTGACGACCGTTCCATTGCAAAACAGCAAAATGTTTCTTGACCCATGCGAGGATCCTCGCCTTGTCCGATTTGTACTCAAACGGCAGCAGACCAGTAATCGTACGTTCTTTGTTGATGTCTTCGATCCGCTTGAAATGATGGCGGAAGATCTGGAGCGTCTGCTTGGCATCGAGCTTCGGATAGTAGAGCGTGAGGTGCAGCCGTGACCGGAAGGCATCGTCGATGGCGCCCACACGGTTGGTCGTCAAAAATAGAATGCCCGAGTAGTACTCGAGAATGCGCAAAAACACTAAACGTCAGAATGCTGCATCAGAGACAATCGCGGACAGATTCTCATACCCGACACAAGACCATTTCTCTGCACATCTTTCTGCTATTTGTGTCAGTAAAATGTCGGACAACATGCCAGTAGACTGCCAGTGGCCTGTCAGTGGCCTGTCAGTGGCCACATGTAGTGTGTAGGGTCTCGTACGTCACGACGGGCCAGAAACACGTCCGCTTCGTCCAACAACAGAACGCAGCCCCATCGATGAGCAAGCTTAAAGTGAGTCTCCATATTTCTCTCTACGTCTTCGGGACTGTAGCCGATGTCGCCTACTGCAGTCAATAGTGTGCCAGAACCTAAGAATAAGACAGTCTTACCACACGTAATCGGATACAGCGGCTTCTTAGTGTGTGCAGCCACGCATTCTATTCCATGTTAATATCAATTACATTACCTCTTGGGTCATTTGCTTCACATACCGGCCGTAGAAGTCTTGCCCACGCCAGGAACACCGTGGAGAAGAATGATACATCCTTTTCCTGTAAACAGTAAGCAAAATGGTCCACACATCTGGCCAAATCGTCAACACTCGTCAACACTCACCTTTGCCTTGGACGAGGTCTATGCCCACTTGTTTACCACCCGCCCGGTCCTGTCCGTCTTGCGCGTGTGTCTCCACCATGGCCTGGACCATGCTCTGATGGCCTTCCGGCAGGACGAGGTTGCTCCATTCGTCGCTGTACTCTACGTCGCGCAGCACTTTGATGTCCAGCAGCACTAGGAGGTCAGCGGTTGCTTATCAGATCCTTCGCTACAATCTTACCCCAGCGACGGTTCCGCAGAGCAAATCCAGGCACAGCTCCGGGCAGGAGTCTCGTGAGATCCTTTTCTGCCATGCGTTTCCGGAACTGTTTCTGTCCCTCGTGCCAGCGCTGCCGGACGGTGTCGTTGTCTTCGAGAACCAGCTTGATCTCCGACTCGATGGTGCTGCGTAGTTTCTTCTGCACGTCCAAGTAGACGTTTTCGTTGCAGTCGCGGGCGTAGCACCACGGATGAGAGCACTTGGCCTTGCCCAGCACATCCCGTGCACAGGTGGATCCGTTTCCCAGCCAGAGTGTCGAAGGAGATGTGAATGTAGGTGCCTCGAGATGGGTTCGTTCCATGTCCTGATCGTTTTCAAAGGCCAACTTCATGTCGACAATAACAGTGCTGTCGATCTAAATTTGTAAATGTTATGATCCCCCAGAATAAAAACAAAACAAAACAAAAGAGAAAAATAGAAGGCTTACATCCTCTCGACTCGGCCCCGTCGTCAACCCTACATACTGCTGGTGACACACTTGCGTCAGCTGCAGAAACTTGGTTCCCCTTTCCAACAGTTTCGTGTCGTTCACATACGACACCGGATACACCAACACGCTGCGGATGTCCACTTCGCCCTCAAAAGGCCGGAACACAAACACTTCTCGCACCGTGCCGTACGTGAACCCGTTAAAGTCAATGTAAAAACAATACACCCGCAGCTCGCTGTAGCTGTTCCGGGCCTTTCGGGTGTCCGCCGTCCTCCTCTTCATCAGCGTCCCAAAGTACGGTGACCCTCCGGTCGTGCACACCACGCGATATGCCTGTGACGTGTACCGGCGGATCGGCAGATGGTCCTCGCCCTCGGAGTTGTGCAGCGGTTTCGTGCCGTTCTTGCACTCCCGCACCGGACAGTAGACCGTGTCGCCCGAGTCGAACAACATCCAGAGGTTTTCAAAGGCCACGCGGTCGTAACCATGCGGACCGCCCCGGAGTCGACGGAACAGTGCCAGAGAAGTGCCCAGGTACTTGTCGACAAAGTCTACAAAAGCCTGAAAGTGTGGCAGCGCTTCAGGTCTGTCGTAGGGGGCGTCAGACTGGACCGTGTTCTCAGCCTCCAGCTTCTCCAACTGGCCGCGGACGGCGTCGTAGTGGCGCAGGACAGCTTTGAAAGGCTTTTCGAACCGGATGAGGCCATTTGTCTCGAGGCGGGTGCCGAGCAGTTTCTCGAAAAAGGCACAGAGAGGCTTGGAAGACACGCCAAACGTGAGAATGTCCATGTCCGCAGGATCAGGCACGACAGGTCGCTTGCTGTCGTTGCTGGTGCTCGCATAGAGCACGCGGATGAGGTGTCGGGGACTGCAGGAACACATGTAGCTGCCACGCTCGGCGCCGCTGTGTACGTCGATATACATGCTGTCCTCGGTGATGTGGCGGGCGGCGTGGAAGAACTTGACTCCCACATCAATAGAGTCATTGTCGTCGTCTTCCTCCTCATCGTCGTCCTCCTCATTTCTTTCCGCTCGGGCCGTAGTCTTCCGGCCGGCTGTCTCCAGTTGACCGATGCGTGCTTCGAGGACACGCATGTAGTCGACCATGCCTTTGATGAGCGTGGATCCCTGATCCCGACGGCCCTTTTTCTGTCCATCCCGGTTGGCCTCTCGCTCTTCCAGTTTCTTCTTGTAGCCGGCAAAGATGGATGCCGTAGTCGAGCGACGGATGCAGACGTCGCCGGACATGATGCTTCCAGTGTCTGATTCGGATTCGGACTCGGACTCGGACGCAGACTCGAGGTCGCTGTCTGTCTTTTGTTCCTCGTGGGTCTTGGCCTCGAGGGCTTTAAACTGATCCACCGTGGCATCCATCAAGCCAAAGTCGGATTCTTCTGCGTTCATGGTTGTTGTCTTGACCAACTGAATCTTCCAAGGGAAAGTGCCGTTTGTTTAAATACCGGATAGACAGGCTGATAAATCAAATAGGATGTTGGTCAGCGTTTCGGCTAGAGCACGACCGTTGCTACGATATGTCCCGAATAGGATATTCAGCTGCTGCGGACTACAGACGAATCCTATCGCGTCTTACCACACCTCCAGCCGCAGAGCCGCAAGGCTGAAGGTGAGGACAGCCAGTCAGCGTCCTGCCCACTTGTTATCTAACGGAAAAGACTCTTCTCGGCCCTCCCTGGGTAACATTGCATATGCAGAAGCGTGGCTTCGGACAAGTCTCGGACACCGCAAATGAACGCTGACGTGGTCAGGATGGCAGTCCAGAACAAGAATTGAAATACAGTGCGATTCTCACGCAACTTTTATGTCCATATTGTTTTTGTCACTGTCCATACTCCGGCCATGGCGACCGTCAGAAATCCTCCGGAACCTGTTGTCCACCGCAATAAACTGCTGACAAATCCACCAGCAGAGTATCTGGAGACCGGACTGGCCTTTCGAGCATGGCAGGAATACATTGCCGCCCCAGAGACCTCAGTGGTCGAGGTGTCAGACGGCTCTGAGGATATGGGAAACCCGCATGTCCTTTCACCAAGTGAGGATAGCCCGGAATTCGTGCCGGAACTCGACCGGTTCATGCCCAAAGACACGGTGGCCCAGATTCACAAATGCTACCGGCTGGCCGCTCAGACCAGGTCGGATTTCCAGCAGCGACTCGAAGGACTTGTGGCCATCCTCAAGGCGAGAGATGTCGACAAAGAGTTGAAAATCGAGCTCAGAGACCCTGGCGACTTCACTATGGAGTACCTTCTCGAAATCCTTGAAAAGATCACTCAGGCCAAACAGAAAAAGAGAGTCTACAGTGTCTTTTTTCGCAAATGTTTCCGCAAACTCGAAGACAACCGGGAAATAGCCAAAGGGCTTCTCGGTATGATTCCCGACGACATCTACGGCAGTCTGATCTCGGGTGGTTTCACCCTGATCTTGGTTGTGTGTATCCTGGAAATGTGTCGTCTACTATCCATCGCTGACAAGACAGTGCTTAGAAAAGCATGCTGAGCAACGCGAGGCGACGGAAAAGTTTCTCAGACAGATCCAGGACGACCTAGAAGGCATCCAACGGCTGACCAAGGCGTACTACTCGTCTTTGCAGGTGCATACACGCGCCGATGCCATCTTGGCCTCTGTCTTTACCGTCTTGGAGCGTATCATCGACAAGATTACAGAAAGCTGGTCGGGTAAGCAGATTGAACCTATTTAGTCCAGATTGACTGACTGGCCAGACAAGTTGCCTCCGCTCAAAGGAGCTAAACGCGGCATGCGGGCAGCCTTTTCAAGGAACTCAAAAGGAAAAGACACAGTCTCTACGACGGTTGAGCCGACGGACAGGGCAAAGAGCGTGGTAGAGGCCATTGAACAGCTAAAGTGCCGCATCAACGAGTTTCAGAGCGAAATCAACATTGCAGAAGCCGAAATGCTCGCCAACATTGACGGAAAAATCAATGTCTTGACACAACATGCCATGAGTTTGTTTCTGTTCCGTCCTTGTCGTTTTTCATGCTAACAATATCAAAGAATCATCCAAAGCCATCCAGGAGATGAAGGAGATGAAGGAGACGAATGAGCTAGACCGCAAGTTTGTGCAGACCTTCATGACCAACATCTTTTACAACCTACTCAAAAGCGACTCCTTTATCGACAACCGAACAGCACAGAGTAAGAGATTCCCTAGCATCCAAAGACTCAAAACTAACTTAACAGTCAACCATGAACAGATGCGCCAGGCCCAGATCGAGCAGGGAACTCTGAATGACCGCTTCCGCCGCCAAAACACTCAGCGCATCGCCTCAGCCTGGCTCACCAGCCTCGGCACGTTTGTCTATGACGCCCGCGTCGATGTCGAAGACTGCCTCGGCGGTCTTGCGAGGCTCGATTACGACGAATGCAGTATGGCCCAAAATATGCTCGACTCTGACGAGTTGCGCGCCTGGCTCCAGTCCCCTGAGTCAGCTTTCCTCGTGGCCGACGTGGGCATGTCGCCTCGCGATCTGCACAATCCGCTATCTTTTGGCAGTGCCCTGTTGGTGCAGACGCTGCGACATGCCGACGCCGCCTTTGCCGTGTTGGCCTTTTTCTGTCGGCACCGCAACCTGGAGAGCCCGGACGCGGCAGTTTCAGGGCCGCTGGCTCTTGTGAAGAGTCTGATCGGCCAGCTGCTGGACTTTATTCGCCAGCGTAGGCCGACCGTTGACCTGTCGCTGTTAGAGAGTCAGGTGTTTTTTGCAAAGTCTACCAAGAGATTGGGAAGAGCACTTGAGTTTTTGAGCGCTCTTCTGGGTCAGATGCCGGATGGTGACACGGTTTTTGTTCTATTGGACTCGCTGTCGGGTCTGTCGGGTTCCGAAGAAGAGGGACACGCGCTGCTGCGTGAACTACGGCGGATGGTCCGGTTGCAACGTCATGTGTGTGTGCGAGTGTTGGTGACGGATCCTTTGGTGCCGTCACCTCTTGAGAAGTTTGCTCAGTGGAAGTTGCATATAGGAGATGTTGGTGGAGTGTTTGATTTGGATGACACGAGGGAGAGGATTGAAGAGTTGAGCAGGGAGGAGAGTGAAGAAGACGAAGAAGAAGACGAAGAAGACGAAGATGACGAAGATGACGAAGATGACGAAGATGAAGATTAATATGAAGAAGAATAAGAAGATGGTAACGAAGAAAATAGTGAATAACTATTTCAACATGAATTTCAACTATAAGAACTCAACTCGAATGAACTACAAACATCTTTGTTTTATTCCTCTCGTTGATACATTGTTCTACTCGTCATTGTTCTACTCGTCATTGTTCTACTCGTCATTGTTCTACTCGTCTTAACTAGCCGATATTTACTTAGGCACAACAGGCTGCAACCACTAATAATACGTCATCCGCCACTTTTTTAGCGTCTCGTCTTTTTCATCGCCATCACAGCTTCAACTTTACTGTGCAGAGCTCGTGAAAAGGTATCCCTTTCGCCCACCACCATTCCCTCCATCACACATGGACGCTCCAGAACGGCCACAGTCGCTGCGCGCGGCCTTTGCTGCCGCCGAGAAGCAGCGCAGAGCTATTGAAGACGGCACTATAAGCTTTGCCAACAGCAGCAGTGGCCTCAGCTATGGCGATGCCGTTGCTGCTGTCGTCGCCGCCTATGCCGACTGCGACACGCGCATCGCTCGTCTCGCCCTCTTCAGTGCCAACGAGGCTGCCGACGATATCGCCACCGCTCACTTGCCCTACTTGCTGGTGCCCCTTCGCATGGCCGACATGGTCCAGCGCCAGCCGCCGTCGCCTGCCGTCCTGGCCAACCCGGCCGCGCTGCCCGAAGAGCGTCGTGGTGTTCTGCGGCAGGCCCGCACTCTCTACGAGCAGTTCCTGCATCGAGCCGATGGTTACGGGCTGCTGGCGACGCCCTACGCCAAGCTGCTGCAGAGGTACACGGCCGATCCCGTGCACTTTAGCGTCGTGGGCAGCAGCGAGAGCAGTAGCAACAGCGGAAGCCGGGAGGCGGCTCTGACTGCCTCGACGGCACGACGCAATGCCAAAATTGCCAGTTTCCAGGCGGAGAAGGCGTTGCGAGCAAAGCTGGCAGTACTGCGGGCGCGGCAAGAAGAGCAACGGAAGCGACGCCAACAGCGGACAGGAGAGCAAGAAGAAGAGGAAGACGGCGAAGAGGACGAAGAGGGCGAGGACGACGAGACTTCCCGCGAACTTTACCTGGCCGAGCTGGCCTTTGGCGTGCACATGGCCTTTCAGAGCCTCGAAGGACTCGCTATGGAAGACGAGATGCTCTCGCGGGCACCCACAGCTCCTGCCAACAATCCAGGACGCATGGGTGGCCTTGGAGACAATCGTCAGCGGACGGGCGGTCCGGCTGCCCTCAGCTACACGGACCGCCTCGAGCAGCAGGTCGGCACGCTGGGCGGTCGGATGCAGGGTGCACTGGGCAGCACGACGACGTGGGCAGGGGCGGGACCGCTGCTGACGGCGGACGGCAAGCCGAAACAACCGTTTACGATTCTAGGAAGCCGGGCTGAGATGGCACGGGCAGTGTTTCGGCCGGGACACAACCTGCCTACGATGTCGATTGACGAGTATCTCGAGGAGGAGCGGCGACGGGGGGGAATTATCGAGGGTGGCGGGCCGAGCAGCGGGCTGCGGCCGGAGCCAGACGAGGACAACATTGCGAAGGCGGACGAGGAGACAATGAAGGCACGGGAATGGGACGAGTTCAAGGAAGCGAATCCGCGGGGGTCGGGCAACACGTTGAATCGGGGATGAGAGTAGTATTTGACAATAAATGTGCCCAGTTGCGATTATCCTATCATCGCAGGCCCTTAGAGATGTGATCTGCATGTCCTTATTGTTCGTCAACTGTGATCTTATTCAGGTCGTAAGCGATCGTCGAGGATAGAACCGATGGATTTTGTCTGGAATAGAGGATGTGATGTTCAGTGGGATCGATGAAGTCGAGAGAAGAAAGGAGAGGACAAGACAGAAAGGAAAACAAAAGAATAGACCAAGACAGAAAAAAGCAAAGGCGAGGCCGGAGAGTAAAATGGGCGAAATAAGCAAAGGCAGGACAGAAATGATGCAGAAAACACAAACCAGAGCAGAAAAAGAACAGAAAAGAAAGAAAAGAGCAGAAGCAGAAGCGGAACAAGAAAATAGGAACGAAAAGAAGAATGAACAAAAAAGGACAAAAAAGGACAGAAAGGAAGAAACAAAAATAGAAAAGAACAGAAATGAAGCAATAATGCACTGATGGTAATGTACTCTGTACTCTGTACGTACCGCATTCGTACTCCTAGACAACAGCGGATCAGCCCTATGGCAAGGTAACCACAGGGGGTCTGCCAAGCCTGCAGTAGGGCGAATTCCTAATTTATAGCGCCCGCGGCTGAGACCTGCCGCCACTTCCCGCTCTAGCCGTCCCGCATTTTCAACGGCTTCATCCCCACGAAGATCGTCGAGCTCTCGGAATAATAAACAACAGCAAAAACTTCCAACAAAAATAAAACACCATGCAGTGGGAATAAAAAAGAAAAAAAGACAAAAAAAAACCCTCCGACCAAGGCAGCATTATACTTGTACAAGTTTTTTTCCTAATGTTAGCGAAACACCCCAGGATTTGGAAGACGGACCTGCATGTCGTGAATTCGAATCGAGGAGCTTCAGGGGAACGGGTCGGGCGGTCGGTACGAACATTTTCGGCTCCGAAAGAGCTTGAAATTGGCAATTTCTTGCGGACCTGCTTGTCTTACCCATTAGCCACTCGGCCAACTGTCCTGGGGGGGGGAGGGGTGAAAGAAGACGCACTTCTTCTGGTCTATAAGAGATACTCTCTTCAAGCCGCCGAGGAAAGAGCGAGGGGAGGCTGGGAGACAGAAAGGGAAGGCACGAGCAGGCACGGACAGGCACGGACAGGCAGAAGGATGTGTCAGCACAACAGACTTGAAGCATAGGCAAGCAAATTTGCACAAACTCGTTTATCCCTATCCTGTACAGATCTCTTCCTCTATTTCTCTATGTATCTTTTTCTCTTTCTCATATCTATCTCCATCTCTATTCATCTAGCACTTTCTCCATCTTTATTCTCCATTTCTATCTTCCATCTCCATCCATATTGCCTATATCATCTCTATTATCTACTCCAGCTTTACTTTCCTCGCACAAATTTGGCATTGATCAGCATTCTTGAATCTTGTCATCTCAGTTGTTTCTATTCCATCTCGACAAAGTCAACTCCAGCTGTTCTATTATCTCGACGAAGAGCTCGCACTCAAGACAATCACAAGAACGGAAAACGTTACACTAACTAGACAAAGAAACCTCGAATCCTGCTCCCATAAACCCCTGTCATCGATATGCACCCCACGATTTGCCGCTCGGTGGAGTATCGACATCCCTGCTGCATCCTATCACATATCACAGAATACGAAGTAGATCCACGAGCCGACTGCGAGTCCTCCATACACACAATTTCGTCTGTCCAAATAGACCATCAGCAAGAAATTACTACAATTATAAAAACGCGAGTTTGCTGCGTCGTTCTGTCCGTTTTCCACATGCCAGCATCAATCTTTAGATCAATCGGTTCAGAACTACCGTCCGGATGCAGAATGCCAGATCCCATCCCAATATTTCTATCGTACATGTTCCATGTCCCAACGCCCAATTCATGCAGATGAAATGTAACCCATTCCCTGCTTGTCCTGGGTTCCAAGCAGGGACTTTCTCTCTCACTCCATCTCAAAGCCTTCGTGCTCTCCCTCTTCAATCGGCTGCTCCACTTCCTTCTCTTTCCCCTTGGCCTGTTTCCCCCGTCCCGCCGTCCCCGGCCGACTCTTGCTCTCGCTGCTGCTTCCATTCGCACTGCCCGGAACCCGTCGCCGTGTAGCCGCACTGCTTGTCGTGCCCGTCATCGCTGTCATCGCCGTCATCGCTGTCTTACCCGCGTCCGACTCTCCCGGCGTCCGGTTTCCACTCCGTGTCCCTTCCTCACCTTCCGAAGTGCCTGCTCTCCGTGATTGGTGTTGCTGCTGCTGCTGCTTGAGCAGTCGCAACTCCCGCACGACATCCGTAAAGCTCTCCTCGAGCGTCTTCATCCGTGCCAGCACCAGCCGACTCATACGGTCCCGGTCCCGGTCGCTCTCTCCGCTCGCCCGTGCGTTCATAGCCTGCACGAGCGCCAGCTGCGACGTGAAACTCGCCGGCAGCGTCGCAAATGCAGCGTCTTCGGCTGCCAGCGGCGCTGCCATGGCCGATGCCGACTCCAGCATATCCGACGACGGCGCCTCGGTAGCCGCGTCAAACGAAGACATGCGTCGCTTCGCCCGCCGCACAGGCGTATCCAGCCCAGCAGTGGCTCCTCCTCCCTTGGGCGCCGCAATCGGCTGCGGCCGGCTGCCCGTGGGATGTGTCTGGCTCCGGCGAGGCGATCGCTGGCCGGACAACGGCGGCGGCGGCGGTGGCGGTGACATCTTTCCCAAACCGCTTGTCTGTGGCCCTCCCAGCCCTGTCATGGCCAGACCTGCCGACATGCCCATACCCACAGGGCGGGTCCGTGGCGAAATCATCCGAGGCGACCGCAGCAGCACTGCGTTCTCGTCCGGGTCGGCCTCGGAGTCGCCCGACTCAACGGCCGGCGGGTTGAACAGAATCGTGCTGGTTGACTGCGCCCGCGTATGCAGGGCGCGGCGTGAGGCATGTCGTTTGGGAATAGGTGTCGTCTCCGTCTCGCCCGTCGCCTCGCTGTCTTCCTTGGACTGCGGCGATCGCGCCGCCATGTGCAGGAACCGAGACGCCGTGGGCGTCCTGTGTGCGCCATCGTTTCCATCACTGTCGTCATCGCTCTCTTCGCCCGTCTCCGTATGCTGCGGACGGGGCGTCAGTTGTTCGCCAGCTGTCGTCGTATTGTCTTCGTCTTCATCATTGGTCACGAGCTCGTCGTCGCCCTCGGCATCCGTGTGGTCCTTAAAAACCGAATACAGTGGACCACGCATCTGCTCGTGGGTCTCGTGTGCCTGGGGTCCCGGATAGGCCGAGAGCGACAGGAGATCGGCGGGATCGCTGGCGACAGATCGTGCTTCAGACACGTGGCGGAAGCGATGGATGCCGCGGTCGCGGTCGCGGTCACGCTCGCGTTCCCGTTCCCGTTCGCGCTCCCGTTGAATGCTCAGTCCGTCGAGCGTTGAATAGTTGGAGACGGTGATGCCATCGTTATGATCCATCCAGTTGCGCACGGCCGTCTGGGTCTTGCGGCGTTCGTTGCGGCGGTGCGTTCGCAAGCTGGCAATGTCGGGCGTCCGTCGGAAGACTTCATCGAGAGCTCGGTCTTTCTGGTAGCCGACAATTGACTCTTCACGCAGCCGGACACTCGGGCTGAAGATGGTGCCGCGGCCAGCAGGATCGGCAAATGAAATGATGCGTTCTCGTGCACGACGCGAGTTCTCCACGAGATCGGTCGGTTCGTACATAAAAGGCGCCAGAAAGAACTTTTCGTAGATGAAGATGCCAAACAACAAGGGAAAGTGGGTGATCTTGATGACGAGGCGGTTGAAGGCGACAAACCGGGGAAGCGGCATGCAGTAACGCAGAGGCATCATCATCCAGGCAATGATGTTGGTCGGTGCAATGTACGAGAAGAGAGAGTCGTTCTTCACCATGGATATAGTGTTGATGGCAAACAAGAACTGGTGCTCTTCGTTGGCATTGGAGGCAATTTCCATAAACGAGTTGGACAGAACAGTAACGAGGATTGTGCTGCTGGTCAGCAGAGTTGTGTCAGAGGAGAGGAAGAGACTTACACAATGACGAAGTGGCAAATGATCAGGAACAGAGCCATGAGGATTTTGCCGAGATAATTGTACGTTACCCATCTGTAGGCGGAAGTCAGCAGGTGTAATAGAACTGGGGGGACACTCATGATACTTACACCTCCCAGGCTGCAGGCGTGAAGCCCATGATGATCTGAAAGATCTTATAGGCGACTTCACTTGGATCCGTGTCGTTGCGGGACAGCGTAAAGAAGACGAAAAAGCCCGAGCATGATATGACAATCAGGACAAAGACGGCAGCCAGGTCGACGGCCATGAGACGGAAGGCAATGAGCAGCTGCGAGAAGTACTGGTAGTGGTCGAGGACGCTGAAGATACGCGGCAGCAGCAGAATGGCATTGGCAGCCAGGATATCGTAGGCACTGTCGTTCCAGCGCTGGGCGTCGGCAAGGAAGACGCCGCAGACGCGCAGCGAGTAGTAAAAGATGAGCAGCAGCAGAATGCCCAAGTCGAAAATGTTCCAGAAACTCATGATATAGAGTGAAAAGCCCTGTTCGGTGAAACCGACGAGTTCGTCGAGCATGAAACCGGCGCTCCAGAACCAAAAGACGAGCTCGAGCGTCGTGATATGGCTCGAGTGCTGAATGAGGACCGAGAGAAACAGACCGATGAGGACGGCCAGCGAGCAAGTCGACAGGAACTGGCGGTAGCGAGGAACACGCAGCCGGGACAGCTTGAAGAGCGAGGCGTGTCGCGGGTTGTAGAGGGTGACGGTGCGGCGACGCAGCGGATCGGGAAACGCAGGCGGAGATGCCTGACCGTGGCGGAACTCTTCCTTGGCATGAGCAGCCATGCCGCCGAGAAGAGGCGTGCGGGCATTGGCATTGGCATCAGTGTTGGTATTGACATGCCAGGTACTAGCACGGACGCTGTTCCGACGCTGCCAGTGAGAAGTCGGGGGAGACGACTGCTCCTCGACGGCCGGTGCTTTGCCGTTTTCGCGGTGCAACGCATCAGCAGACGAATAAAAGCTAATGGCACCGTTCCAGATGGCTTCGAGTTGCTGGACGACGAGAGGATGAGCGAGGAAATGCTTCGCATTGGCACGGATGGCGACCTCGAGGGTGGAGGTGCGGGCCGTTGTAGACAAACGCTGCTGGGACTGGGGACCGGCAGGAATGCCCTGCAGGGGGTTGAAGTCGTAGGAGAGGGCATCGATCAGCTCGCGGGTGGAATATTCCTTGAGCAGTTTGATGGCGAGCAGTTCACAGACTTTGGCGCGGGTGCTGCAAGTGCCGGCATTACCGGGAAAGAGCTGGCCCTCTTTGCTGAACTGGAGGCAGTTGGCCATGAGGGCGTAGAGGGTGGCGCGGGAGAAGTGGTGAGAGCGAACGAGTTGCTGCATAGGTTTGATGAGAAACTGAGAGACCTGGGGAGAGCGAAGTTGGTCCCAGGACAGCATGGTGTCTGTGCGTGCCTGAACGATGATGCGGATGGCATGCACGATGCTGTAGACGGGTAGAGAGTCTGGAAGTCAGAGAGGAAAAGTAAACAGAAAAGAAAAAGTAAACAAAAGACTTACCAAGATGAGAGGCAGAAAAAAGTGGCAGGACATTGCTCGTTTCCTGCTCGCCGTCTTCGTCTGGCTGGTCAGCCTCAAAAGGAGATCCATGTTGGATCTCATCGTCGTTGGAGTCATCTTCGTCGTCGTCGGCCTCTGTGAAGTCGGCAGTGGCATGGCGAAGTTGGGCATAGGCCCGAGTAGCTGGTCCAGGAGAGGCGCTGTGCTGCCGCAGATGGCCCGAGTGTAGATCGGCGTGCAGGTCAGACAGGTCCGGGTCCGGATCGGGATCTTCTGGACCGGCCAACGGCACGGCCTCTGGAGATCGGAGGCCGTGAGCCGCACGGAACAAGTTGGAAAACATGACTACAGTGCCATGGGTGAGGGGGCGAAGAAGTGAGGAGGTGAGGTGAGGCGAAACAGAGGCAGCGAGACAAATGTCGTGTATACTCGCAGCTAGGGGTGAAGTGAAACGTTGGCGAGTCAAGAGAAAAGAGTAAAAGAGTAAAAAAGCAAAAGAAGCAAAAGAAGCAAAAAGAGACAAAAAAAGAGAAGAAAAAAAAGAAAACAAAAGACCAAATAATAGACAAAAGACAAGAACACTCTAGTCTCGCCGTGTTCCAGTCAACGGGACATATCGGTGAGGAGAAAAGGAGATGCAGAC
Organism: Dryadomyces quercus-mongolicae; assembly: GCA_002215975.1. NCBI lineage: Eukaryota > Fungi > Ascomycota > Sordariomycetes > Ophiostomatales > Ophiostomataceae > Dryadomyces > Dryadomyces quercus-mongolicae. The sequence goes on along the minus strand of NIPS01000042.1, from coordinate 65,796 downwards.
ATGAATCGTGAGAGCTCGTGAGTGAGGCGACGTGAGGCGACGTCGAGTTGAGACAGCTGGGAAATGGTTGCGCAAGAGAAACGCGCGAGAAGCGCGATAGGAACTAAAATATGGGGAGGGACGACGTTATCAGGCTAACGTGATAAGGGGAGGGAGTGCCCGTGCCAAATTAGCGTGTTTAGCTACGAGGATTGCGTTCAGGTTCAGTGTTCAGTGTTCAGTATTTTGTGTTCTGTATTTGTGTTCTGTATTTGTGATCTGTTCAGTCGGTTCAGCTCTGTCTGTCCAGTTCAGTCTGTTATTCGATTTGAATCTTTGCTATTCTTTGTCCTGTTTCTATCCTCTCCTTTCTCTCCTATCATTTCTTTATTTACTTTCCTATTTCTATTTAACCCTGTCCTATGGAAAAACATCAGTAAATCAGTACACTACGGAGTACTCCGTAAGTCTCCTAATTCTCCTCTGTATCACTACAGACTCGGCTCCAGTTGACACGGCACTCACCCTGGTCAAATACGAGCCTCCGAGATAACGTGCCGGGGTCTCGGAGGTTCGCTAGGCATTCGCTAGGGTTCGTTAGGGTGTCGATCTTGCAGCGTTGGAGGCCTGATCAGCCTGCCTCCCTGCGCCTTGACCACCTCCTTACAGAGTAGTACTCCGTACCGCTACCACCACTCGTTGCACTTGCTGCCTCCCACCTGCCCACCACTCGATGCGGGCAATACCCCTCCAACCGAAGGAGCCTGCGCTAATGATGAACCTGTGACCATACATCGCCATCTAAGAGTATCTTCCCGTTTCCTCGTGTCATCTTCTCAGCTGCCTTTTTTGCTTGGCCATCCTGTTTTTGCGGCCTCGTCTCAGCCGCCCTCAACCAACAGCCCTCCGTCGCCCTCAGCCCTCCGCCAGCCTTCAAACTACTCCCGCTCGATCCCTGCTGTCTCGGCGGATCCATCAAAAGGACCGTTCATTGGCCGATCACGGATATCTTCGCGCCGTGTAAGTGGCATCCAAGTGTCGGTGAAGAAAAGTGGATGAGCCGTGACGTGCTTGAGGAGAGAATTGATCTTGTGTTGTTCCTTCGTTTCTTGTTCCTTCGTTGTTCTTCGTTGTTCTTTCGTCGTTTTGTTTTTCGTATTGAAATTTTGGTTCTTTTCTTTTCTCTTCTCTCTTCTCTCGTTCTCGTCCTCTCGTTCTCTTGTCCTATTGTCCTCTCGTCCTTTCGTCCTCTCTTCTTCTTCCTGTCTTCCTGTCTTCCTCTTTTTCTCTCCCTTCTCCCCTCCCCTCCCCTCCTCTTCTCTCCCCTCTTCTTTTCTCCCTCCTCCCCTCTTCTTTCGCTCCGCCATCCCTCCAATCACGTGACTCCCATTAACCAAGAGATCTCTTGACCAACCATATCCCTACCGCATCTCAGCTGTGGAGTTGGCTTTACTCCATACAGATTATAACTGCCATAATCAAGACCTTCATCTTACTACTCGTAGAACTCTGTATATTCATACACTCGTACATTCGCATCTACTCGTCTTACACTCGTCCTCCCACCTCATGCACTGTCTGACTGATCCATTACCACATCAGGCTAGTCCAATGGCGCCTTGTAGTAGACCCCTCTGGCCAATGCGGCTGTCTGTCTGATTGGCTGAACCAGATCGTGGCTAAAAAAAAAGTCGAGAGAAAAGAAAAAAAAAGTTTGACCTCGTCGTTCCTTCCCTTCTTTTGTCTTGCAAATTTTCGAGCTGTCCCGTGATCGTGAGAGGACAGAGAACGACCAATTCTTCACGCAAGTCTTTTGGACCTCGCCCTCGCCTCGTCCTCGCCTTCACCGGGAAGCAGACTGAAACAGAGAGTGCGTGAGAGTTTCTCTCTGCCTCTGTTTCCAGCTTTGATCCATTTTCAATTCTTTGATTTCTGATTTCTGATCTCTGATCTCTGATTTCTGATCTTTGATTTCTTTTTCTCTGATTTCTTCTCTGATTCTCTGATTCTCTGATTCTCTTCACTTCCTCTGATCTCATCTCCAATTCCATCAAAAATTCTCTTTCACCATGGCCTTCTTTGCTCCCGCCTCGGCTCGGCTGGACGATGAAAAACTCGTCAGCCTCGAGCTTCACGATGGCACCGTCTACCAGGGCTACAGCTTCGGCGCCGACAAAAGCACTGCCGGTGAACTCGTCTTCCAGACCGGCATGGTCGGCTATCCCGAGTCTCTGACTGATCCTTCTTACCGCGGCCAAATCCTCGTGCTTACATTCCCGCTCATCGGCAACTACGGCGTCCCCTCCCGCGACGCCCTCGACAGCCTCCTCGGTGACCTGCCCGCCCACTTCGAGTCCTCCCAGATTCACGTCGCCGGTCTCGTCACGGCTTCGTATTCCGGCGAAGACTTTTCCCACTTCCTCGCCCAGTCTTCCCTCGGCACCTGGCTCAAGGAACAAGGCATCCCCGCCATCCACGGCGTCGACACTCGTGCGCTGACTAAGCACATCCGCGAACACGGCAGTCTGCTCGGCCGCATGCTGCTCCAGAAACCTGTACCCGCCAAAGTCGCCGCCGATGAGCCCAATGGCTCTCTGCTCGCTCCCTACACGGCCCAGAACTGGAAGCCGTACTTTGAGAGCCTCGAGTGGGTCAACCCCAACGCAAAGAACCTTGTCGCCGAAGTCTCTATCCCGGCCCCCAAACTCTATCAACCGCCCGCCGATACCGTCAAGAAACACCCTTCGGGCCGTCCGCTGCGCATTCTCTGTCTCGATGTCGGCATGAAATACAACCAGCTGCGCTGCTTCCTCAAGCGCGGCGTCGAGGTCCTCGTCTGCCCCTGGGACTATGATATTGTCAACGGTGCCGACCACGGTGACTACGACGGTCTGTTCCTTTCCAACGGTCCTGGAGACCCGGCCGTGCTCGACAAGACGGCCCAGAACATTGCTGCTGTCTTGGCCAAGAACCAGACTCCGGTCTTTGGTATCTGTCTCGGCCACCAGCTGCTTGCCCGCGCTGTCGGTGCCGGCACCACCAAGATGAAGTTTGGCAATCGTGGCCAGAACATTCCCTGCACCAGCATGGTCACGGGTCTCTGCCACATTACATCGCAAAACCACGGATATGCCGTCGATACGACCACGCTCCCCACCGGCTGGCAGGAGCTCTTTGTCAACGCCAACGACGGCAGCAATGAGGGCATCATGCACACGAGCCGTCCCTATTTCAGTGTGCAGTTCCATCCCGAGAGCACGCCCGGTCCGCGGGACACGGAGTTTCTCTTTGACGTCTTCCTCGACAGCGTTGTCCAGTGCGCCACCGATGCTGCCAACCTTAGCCAACCCGTCTCTTTCCCGGGCGGCACGGCCGAGGAGAACAACCGCGCGCATCCCCGGGTCCATGCCAAGAAGGTCCTGGTGCTTGGCAGCGGTGGTCTCAGCATTGGCCAGGCAGGCGAGTTCGACTACTCGGGCAGTCAGGCCATCAAGGCGCTCAAGGAGGAGGGCATCTACACTGTGCTCATCAACCCCAACATTGCCACGATCCAGACGTCCAAGGGCCTGGCCGACAAGGTCTTCTTTTTGCCTGTCAACGCAGAGTTTGTGCGCAAGGTCATTGTCTACGAGCGTCCTGATGCCATCTACGTTACGTTTGGTGGCCAGACGGCGCTGCAGGTCGGTATCCAGCTCAAGGACGAGTTTGCCGAGTTGGGCGTCACGGTGCTGGGCACGCCCATTGAGACGATTATCACGACCGAGGACCGCGAGCTGTTTGCGCGCAGCATGGAGTCCATTGGCGAGAAGTGCGCCAAGTCGGCCTCGGCCAACAATATAGACGAAGTGAAGCAGGCCGTCCAGGAGATCGGCTTCCCTGTCATTGTGCGCGCCGCCTACGCGCTCGGCGGTCTCGGCAGTGGTTTTGCCAACAACGAAGAGGAGCTGCTGGCGCTGTGTGACAAGGCATTTGCGGCGAGTCCGCAGGTGCTGATTGAGCGCAGCATGAAGGGCTGGAAGGAGATTGAGTACGAGGTTGTGCGCGATGCACAGGACAACTGCATCACGGTGTGCAACATGGAGAACTTTGACCCGCTGGGCATCCACACGGGCGACTCGATCGTCGTGGCACCGTCGCAGACGCTGTCGGACGAAGACTACAATATGCTGCGGACGACGGCCGTCAATGTCATCCGCCACTTGGGCGTCGTGGGCGAGTGCAACATCCAGTACGCGCTGAACCCGTTCTCGCGCGAGTACTGCATCATCGAGGTCAACGCACGTCTCTCGCGGTCCTCGGCTTTGGCCTCCAAGGCCACGGGCTATCCGCTGGCTTTCATTGCGGCCAAGCTGGGTCTGGGCATTCCGCTCAAGGACATTTCCAACTCGGTGACGCGCGTGACGTGCGCGTGCTTTGAGCCATCGCTGGACTACGTGGTGGTTAAGATGCCGCGGTGGGATCTCAAGAAGTTTACGCGGGTGTCGACGCAGCTGGGCTCGTCGATGAAGAGTATTGGCGAGGTCATGAGCATTGGACGGACGTTTGAGGAAGCGATCCAGAAGGCGATCCGGGCCATTGACTTTCACAATTTGGGCTTTGGCGACACGAAGGCGGCGCTCATGTCGATTGACGACGAGCTGCAGACGCCGTCGGACCAGCGGCTGTTTGCCATTGCCAACGCCATGCATGCTGGCTATTCGGTCGACAAGATCTGGGAGATGACCAAGATCGACCGCTGGTTCCTGCACAAGCTCAAGGGTCTCAGCGAATTTGGCCGGCGCATGACGACGCTGACGACGAGCGATATTGTGCAGAAGCCCGACATTCTGCTGCAGGCCAAGCGTTTGGGTTTCTGTGACCGGCAGCTGGCCGAGTTCTGGAGCTCCAACGAGATTGCCGTGCGGCGACTGCGGCTCGAAGCTGGCATCACGCCGTTTGTCAAGCAGATCGATACCGTGGCGGCCGAGTTCCCGGCCTTTACCAACTACCTGTATCTGACGTACAACGCGACGGAGCACGACGTGACCTTTGAGGACCGCGGCGTCATGGTGCTGGGCTCGGGTGTCTACCGGATTGGCTCATCCGTCGAGTTTGACTGGTGTTCGGTGCGGGCGATCCGGACGCTGCGTGAGGCCGGTTTCAAGACGGTCATGGTCAACTACAATCCCGAGACGGTCAGCACGGACTACGACGAGGCCGACAAACTGTACTTTGAGAACATCAACCTCGAGACCGTCTTGGACGTGTACCAGGCAGAGTCGTCGAGCGGCGTGCTGGGAGCCATGGGTGGCCAAACGCCCAACAACATTGCCCTACCGCTTCTGCGGGCTGGTGTGCGGGTTCTGGGCACGTCGCCGGAAATGATTGACAATGCCGAGAACCGGTACAAGTTCTCGCGGATGCTGGACAACATTGGCGTGGACCAGCCGCGCTGGAAGGAGCTGACAAGCTTCGACGAGGCCCGGACATTCTGCCAGGCGGTGTCGTACCCGGTGCTCGTGCGCCCGTCGTACGTGTTGTCGGGAGCAGCCATGAACACAGTGTACTCGGAAGCAGATCTCGAGTCGTATCTGCAGCAGGCGGCGGATGTGTCACGTGAGCATCCAGTAGTGATCACCAAGTACATTGAGAACGCCAAGGAGATCGAGATGGACGCCGTGGCACAGGACGGTATGGTCGTGGGCCACTTTATCTCGGAACACGTCGAGAATGCCGGCGTGCACTCGGGCGATGCCACGCTGATTCTGCCGCCTCAGGATTTGGAGCGGACGACGATTGAGCGGATCGAAGAGGCCACACGCAAGATTGGCGCCGCCCTCAACGTCACGGGTCCCTTCAACATCCAGTTCATTGCCAAGGACAACGATATCAAGGTTATCGAGTGCAATGTGCGCGCATCGCGGTCGTTCCCTTTCGTGTCCAAAGTCATGGGCGTCGACCTCATCGAGATGGCCACGCGGGCCATTTTGAATCTGCCGCTCGAGGAGTATCCGCCCACGGATCTGCCGGCAGGCAGTGTGGGTGTCAAGGTGCCGCAGTTCAGTTTCTCGCGGTTGTCGGGTGCTGATCCGGTGCTGGGTGTCGAGATGGCGTCGACGGGTGAGGTGGCCTGTTTTGGTGCCGACAAGTACGAGGCGTATCTCAAGGCGCTGGTGGCGTCGGGATTCCGGATGCCGCGACGCAACGTGCTGCTGTCGATTGGCAGTTTCAAGGACAAGAAGGAGATGCTGCCGTCGGTGGCCAAGCTGCAAAAGATGGGCTTCAAGCTGTTTGCCACGGCCGGCACAGCCGACTACCTGCAGGAACACGGAATCCCAGTACAGTACCTGGAAGTTCTGCGGGCGGGCGAAGAGGAAAAGACGACTTCGGGAGCCAATGGACAGAAGCACGAGTTCTCGCTGACGCAGCACTTGGCCAAGAACATGATTGATTTGTATATCAACCTGCCGTCGAACAACAAGTACCGACGACCGGCCAACTACATGAGCAAGGGCTACCAGACGCGGCGGATGGCTGTGGACTATCAGATTCCGCTGGTGACGAATGTCAAGAACGCCAAGCTGCTGGTCGAAGCCATGGCACGGCACTACGAGCTCGAGGTGGGCCTGCGCGACTACCAGACGAGCCACCGCACGGTGGTGCTGCCGGGTCTCGTCAACGTGGCGGCCTTTGTGCCGGGGCTGGTGAGCACTAGCAGCCGAGACTTGCAGGCGGTGACGCGGGCGTCTATTGCGGCGGGCTTCAGCATGATCCGCGTGATGCCACTGGGTGTCGACGGAGCCATTACGGACGTGCGGACGCTGCGGGCGGCTCAACAGAACGCCCGACGCGGCGGCAGCGTCTTTTGCGACTTCAACTTGTCGGTGACGGCGACGGCGACGAATGCCGGTCAGATCAGTCAGGTGGCCGGTGAAGTGGGTTCGTTGTTTATCCCCTTCAACCACCTGTCGGACGATATCAACATTAGCCGCGTGGCTGCTGTGACGGCACACTTTGAGGCGTGGCCGGTGCACAAGCCGATTGTCACAGACGCCCGCACGACGGAGCTGGCATCGCTGCTGCTGCTGGCAAGTCTGCACAGCCGACGGATCCATGTGACGGCCGTAACGACGCGCGATGATATCCAGCTGATTGCGCTCAGCAAAGCCAAGGGACTGCAGGTGACGTGCGATGTGTCAGTGTACTCGCTGTATCTGTCGCAGGCAGATATGCCGGACTGTGCGCTGCTGCCGACGGCCGAAGACCAGGCGGCGCTGTGGGAGCACATGGCCGACATTGACGTGTTTTCCGTGGGCAGCTTGCCGTACCACCTGGGCGAGAAGGCCAAGGATGCCGAAATTCCCGTGGCAGCTGGCATTGCCGATGCACTGCCACTTCTGTTTACATCCGTGGCCGACGGCAAGCTGACGCTGGACGACGTGCGAGTGCGGCTGCACGACAACCCGGTGCGTATTTTCGAGCTACACGACCAGGCCGGCACGGCCGTCGAGATCGAGGTCAACCGGCCGTACACGGTGGCGGCGACGTCAGCATCGCCATTTGCAGGCCGGACCATGCGTGGTGCTGTCCAGCGTGTGACGTTCCAGGGCGAGACGGTGTGTCTGGACGGCGAGTTGCTGGCGCAGGCGGGCACGGGCAAGGACATGTCGACGCACGGAGCTCTGCCGCCGCCTGTGGTGCCGGCCATGGCAGCGCCAGTGTCGCCACGACTGTTGGCGCAGCCGCAGCAGCCGCCGCAGTCGCCCGACAGTCCGCGGGGCGCGCGTCGGCCGTCGGTGCTGCTTCCGGGCGGATCCGGACGGCTGCTGTCTCTGGGACTGGCGGCATCGCCAGTGGACGGTCCAGTTACCGAGGACCTGCCATTTGTGCCGGGTCTGGCACCGCCGCTGGTGCCGTCGCGGCTACCGGGGCTGCTGGCGCAGAAGTCAGCGTTCAAGAACAGGCCGGTGTTGTCTGTTCTGGACTACGGACGTTCGGACCTGCATCTGCTGTTCACGGTGGCGCAGGAGATGCGGCTGGGTGTGCAGCGCGAGGGTGTTCTGGACGTGTTGCGCGGCCGTGTGCTGTGCACGTTGTTCTACGAGCCGTCGACGCGGACGCAGTCGTCGTTTGATGCGGCCATGCAGCGTCTGGGTGGCCGGACGATTATTGTGCCGACATCGGCGTCGTCTGTGCAAAAGGGCGAGACGCTGCAGGACACGCTGCGGACGATGGGACAATACGGAGACGCGCTGGTGTTGCGGCATCCGGACGAGCACTGCGTGGAAGTGGCGCGGCGGTTCAGTCCTGTGCCGGTGATCAACGGCGGCAACGGCAGTCGGGAGCACCCAACACAGGCTTTCCTGGACTTGTTCACGATCCGTGAGGAGCTGGGCACGGTGCAGGGGCTGACGATTACGTTTTTGGGCGACCTGCGGTACGGCCGGCCGGTGCATTCGCTGTGCCATCTGCTGCAGCACTACCAGGTGCAGGTGCAGCTGGTGAGCCCGGCGGAGTTGGCGCTGCCGGAAGAGCTGCGGGAGATGCTGCGGGCGCGTGGACAGCTGGCGGGCGAGGCAGAGGTGCTGACGCCGGAGATGGTAGCGCGCAGTGACGTGCTGTACTGCACGCGGGTGCAAAAGGAGCGGTTCCCGAATGCGGCGGCATATGAGCGGGTGCGTGGCAGTTACCGGATCGACAATGCGACGCTGCGCCATGCCAAGAGCAATATGATTGTGCTGCATCCGCTGCCGAGAAATGATGAGATTGCGGAGGAGGTGGATTTTGACCAGCGGGCGGCATACTTCCGACAGGTGAGACAAACTCTTTTTTTTTCCTCTTCAGCTTTGAACTCTGCTAACATTTTAGATGCGCTATGGCCTGTACTGCCGCATGGCTCTGCTGGCGTTGGTCATGTCGACGTGAGGAAAAGTTTGTGATTTGTGCATCAGATTGGTTAGAATAAAAAAGCGTAGATCGAACCCGGCTCGGGCCTTGCATTGGGTGATTGGCATTGGTGGCGTTAACGATGTTACGTGTATGATTTGTGTATGGAGTATGATTTGTGTATGATTTATGTGTATGATGTATAGTGTATAGTGTATTGTATAGTGTGTGTGTATAATATATATAGTGTGTTCTGTGTTCTGTGTTCTGTGTTCTGTGTACTCTATATTTTGTGTGTTCTAGTTAGTGTCTCTTTACGTCACTCTTACTAAGCATCGACTAACGTCACACCATATCCCCTCCGATGACTCGAGTCGCATCTCTTCTCTCTCGTTGTTGGCATCGCGACGTCTTTTCTCTACAGCCAACTCGATTGTTTCACGTCGCCATGGCTCTTCACCAGCCGTCTACAGGGCGCGAAAAGTTGATTTGTGAGTTGTTCTTCTCCTGTTGTTTTCTCCTCTTTTCCCTTTCATCACCTTTTTTTCTCTTTTCCTCTCTCTTCCTTTTCTCTCTTTTCCTTTTCTTTTTTCTTTTCTCTCTTCTCTTTCCTTCCCCGTGCTGACTCCCCAGTCGCCCCCTCGCCCTCCGGAACCCCAGGCACGCCTGCTCCCGCTGGCCAGTTCGACAAGCACGAAACCGACGGCGGCCTGCGCCGTGCCGACCTCGACTCCGAAAGCCCCATCCGTCAGTTCCACGCCTGGTTCGCCGACGCCCGCCGCAGCGGCATCGCTCATCCCGAATCATGCACCTTTGCCACTGCCAGCCTGCCCTCCGGCCGCGTCAGCGCCCGCGTCGTCTACCTCAAGGAACTCGACCCTGAGGGGTTTGTCGTCTACAGCAACTTTGGCACCTCCCAAAAGGCCAAGGACCTCGAAGGAAACCCCTGGGCCGCCCTCACTTTCTGGTGGGAGTCGCTCGAGCGCCAGATCCGTGTCGAAGGTCGCGCCGTCCGCCTGCCGTCCGCCGAGTCTCAGGTGTACTTTGACACGCGCATCCGCGGCTCTCGCATTGGCGCCTGGGCGTCGCGACAGTCTCAAGTACTCAGTCCAGACCCCGCCGACCCAAACGCCGACGACGGACGTGAACAGCTCGTGCGCTGGGTGGCCGAGGCCGAGAAACGCTTCGGCGCCGACTCCGACACACCCATTCCCGTGCCTGACTTCTGGGGCGGCCTGCGCGTGATCCCAGAGCGCATCGAGTTCTGGCAGGGCCGACACAACCGCCTGCACGACCGGTTTGTCTACGACCGCGTCGAGGATCCAGAAGCCAAAAATGCCGACGGCTCTCCGAAAGTCACTTGGACACTGAACCGACTGAGTCCGTGAGACCAGAAACACGGAACCAGAAACCAGAGGCCATCATGATGTACAAGACAATGTCTGTTCATTAGATACTGCAGAGGGGTATTACTATCCAAATAGAAGAAAAAAAACTCCGTCCCAGACGAGGCTGGCTTGCCTCTCATTATGATTACATAAGCAGAAAAAAACGCCCTCGATGACCCATGAACGATTCCCATTTTTTTGTCTCCTGATCCCTAGCCGAACAGTCCGAAGCAGTCTGACCGTGATGCCACATGGCACCGTCTCTCAGACTGGATGAGTTCTTGGTGTTTTTTATTCTGATGTTGCTGTTGTTGCTGTTGCTGCTGCTCTTGTTGTCGCTGCCGTTCTTGTTGGCGTTCTTCACGCTGCTGCGCCTGCACGCCGGCCCGGCGCATGTCGGCACGAGCGTCAGCCAGCAGATCGGCGTCGAGCAGTGGCAGGATGCGGTAGCCAAGGCTCTCCATGATGCAGCGCTCGGTGGCCGACAGCTGGGCAGTGGACCAGAGCGGAGGCGAAGAGTCGGTAGGTGAGACGAGGTCGGACGGCGACGACAGAGCAGCGAGAGCGGCTTCGGGGCTGCTGCCGAGACTACCGCCCCAGGCACAATAAGCGCGAGCGGCTTGCTGGCCGGCATGGCCGTCGTCGGTGAACTTGGCAGCGATGACGAGGGCGGCCAGGATGATGATCTCGGGGAAGACGGCGTCGATGTGGCGCGGCCGCGGCAGAAAGACGAGGGGTGAGAGAGACGTGGCGGGCGAGGTGGGCGAGGGTGTGGCTGTCGCCATGGCCGATGATGCCGTGGACGGTGCCGTCACGTCGAAGCCGTTGGAAAAGGGCAGCGTGTGACGCTTGCCCGGAGTCGGGCGGCGCTTTTCGGTCGACTGGCTGGCGGTGGCTTCGACGTCCTCCTCGTCGCCCAGTGGACACGTGCGGCGCCAGAGACGCGAGAAGCGCACGTCGAGGGAGTCGAGGATGCAGACGGCGAGCGCGACGGTGTCCAGAGGAAGGGCGGCGCGGATGAGCATAGCCTGGACGAGGGCGACGGAGGGCGTGGCCAGAGAAGCAGCAGGCGGGAGCATATTGACGAGATGGACAGCAGGGCCTGAGGGTTAGCGGGGAAGAGAAGCCACAGAAGACGGGAGGACGAGAGGACGCACCAAACAGCTCGAGAGCTTCGCCTTGGTTGAGCCGTGGACTCGGCAGTGCAGACGAGTGACGGCTCGACAGCGGCGGGGTGGGCAAGTTGGAGAGAGGACGGTAGGTAGAGGCGAAGTAGGAGTAGTCGTCTTCGAGGTCGAGGTCGCAGTCGCGGTCGTAGTCACGACCGCGGTCGTTGCTGAGGTCGAGGTCGAGGTCCCGCGTCCGGTGCTGATCGTCCGCCGGAACGGCGACGGGCTTGGCAGACCGATCCATTGCAGATGGAGACAGGGAGCTCAGGCCGAAATTAGAGCGTAAGAGGGAACAGGGGGTGGCTCAGAGGACGAGCGAGAGCGAGGGGGACCAGAAAGTGGCTGTGTTGATGTTTCACACGAAGCTGGGGCCGCGAGCAAGATGGCTCATGCTGTAGTGAGAGTAGTGCGAGCAGTGCGAGTACTGATGGGAGCTATCGTAGAGCACGCGAGTAGTACTGGTAGCTCTGTAGCTCTGTATCGTAAGCACTCGAGCACGCGAGCACGCGAGCAATGGCACGCGACCGGGCGGTGAGTTGGAGAATACGAGAAGCCAAGGGCGAGTTTTCAGCTTTGGCCGGAAGACGACGTCAAAGAAAGAGAAGAACAAAAACAAGTCGTCAAGGTAAAAGGTCCAGATGGGAAACCAGATGGAAAACCAGATGGAGATGGGATGGGGAGGGGAGGGTAGATATATACGAGTATACTCCGTACGGGAGGATATAAAATTATACACACACGGCTCTCCATGGCTGGTATATTTACTATATATACTCCGTATACGCGCTCATATATACCCGTATTCGAGATTGACGTTTTCTTACTGGGGTGCGGAGTACAAAATGATGCGTCGTAGCAGAGAAGCGGACGTGCACAGGCTGCTGGCAATTCCTGGCAGGTCCTGGCAGGTCTGGACCAAAAAAGCAGGCAAGAGAGCAGACGAGGGTGTTTGTAGTCGTGTGTTGAGTGTATTTTCATTTCTATGGCTCCGTACATTTACAGTAGTACTCCGTACTCCGTACACCGTCGTAGAGAGGAACGGCTTCTCCGCTCGCACACCGCAAATAGGAATTGCGTGAGCAGAAGAGCAAAAGAGCAAAAGAGCAGGGGGAGGATCCGCGAGGACGTGCTTGGAGTACCTGGCCCTGAGCCGAGCGGTTCAGCAACATACGAGGACCGTTGCAGGCACTAGGAAAAGGGGGTGGAGGGGGTGGGAATAGCGACTGGGGGGGGGGAGACGACGAACAGACGAAGGACGAACAGGATGGAGCATCTTACGGAGTATCCTTACTCGTACATTTCCAGACATTTCATTCAACGTAGGAACAGGATGATCTTGATGGCAGATCGGACAGGCCTGGCTGGCCTGACAGGGCAAAATACGAGAGAAGCCTGTCGAACAGTTCCTACGACAGTTCCGGTGACATAATGCCTGTTGAGATCGTAAATACGAGTTGCGTACAGACTCGGAGTACGGAGTACTCGTACGGACCACGAGAGTACAGGGTGACCTATAAATACGAGTATACGGAGTACCCTGTAGTACAGAACGCCTACCCTAAATACAGAACGCAGAACGCCTACCCTGTAATCCCTGAATTCCTCAAAACAGCCGACCAAGTCCCGCCAAGCCGAGCCAAGCTGCAGGAAGCAGTAGCGGCTGGGCTCGGCGAGAAGACCAAAAGGGAAGAAAAAAACACACACAAAAAAAAGGTAAGAAAAATTGGTAAGAGAAATACAAGAAAAATACAAGGAAAAAATGGTCATAATGGACACCGCGTCTGTGCTCTGCCGGCCTTCCGGGCAACCCCTAGACTTCAGCCGGTTTTAGGGGCTCAGGTACTTCCATTCTCGTACTAGCAGCGCGCTGACTGCTCGCTTTCTCTCCCTTTTCATTACCTACAAGACCCCCTAAAAAAAGCCAGCCTGTCACGCTAACCGGCCACTAGCCCGCACCATGCTACAGCCTCGATTCAGTTCAACTCAATTCGAGTGGGAATTCGCATTTGAATCCCTTCTTTTGCTTATGTAACCATTTTCATCTCCTCTCTTTTCTTTTCCTTTCTCTCGTCCCCATTCACCGCCACATACTCTGTGCACGGCGTACTCGCACGCATACGCGGCATCTTCTCTGATCGTCTCTGCAATCAAAGCCGTGTCGATCTCTCCACGTCTGCCGATCTACCGGTCCAACCCCTCTGGTCGAGACCGTCTTTCTCGTGGACCTGTCGATGCTGAAGATGGGCAGATGTTCTGACTAACGCCCGCTTCGCGCGGCTTACGAGCGAGTGCGAGTACGAGCTACGCGTACGAGCTACGACTATGGTCCTCGGAATTCTCCGTATAGGATTTGCTGCCCAACTTGCTGGCAGTGACAGTAACAGTACACAGTACACAGTAGCATTGACAATGGCAGCTGGTCTTCCCCACGAATATCACGAGGCGGCCCGTCCTGGATCCTGCCACGACTCTGGATCTCGTGGCTGCCAAAACGAGGTCCTCGGCCGAGTTGTCTGCATCTGCCTGCATCGTCTTGCATCGTCTCTTCATCTTCGTCTCTCCGTCTGCATTCATCGTCTCCTCTTCGTCTCCTCTTCGTCTCCTCTTCGTCTCCTCTTCGTCTCCTCATCATCTCCTCTTCGTCTTCGTCTCTCATCTCTTCATCTTGCATCCTACCAGCCCTGTGGTCACAATGTCCACTCATCTGATGCATGCCGGATCCTCGATCCTTCTGAGGATTCTCAGTGGCCAAATCGTGTACCCAATACGGATACAATTCTCGCAACCCCTCCTGCATGCCGTCAGACGCGCACTTCGTATCCGTCCCATAGAGACGTCGGGTAACCTGACACCACCTGTCGGCCGTTTCCTATTCCTTCTTCTGGGCATGCCTGCATGCCTGCATGCTTGCATTGCCCCCTCCCCTGCATGGCCACTCCGTATTATTATGCTTCTTGCCGCGCCTGTCTCTCCATTCGGACCACAAGGCTGATCTCGATTCACTTTTCTGCTCCTCTTGGATTAGTCGCATTGGTCACATCCTGCTGTAAGTTCTACAGCCAGTAAACAGCATGGGTTCCGAGACGTGTCCAAACCAAGTCTCCAAATTTCCCTCAGCTGAAAAGAAACACGTATGCACTGCAACATGGCCAGCGAAAGTATGTTCCCGTCGTTGGATTTAGGCATGACCTACATTTGGGGGCAGCTGAAAGAAGGAAAAGAAAAGAAAGGAAAAGGGAACGGGACGGGAAAAATCATGAAACAAAAACAAGGAAAAAAAAGCAATATGAAAAAAAAAAAAACGGAGTATCAAGAAAATTTCAAAAGTACGAGCTGTCCGCTGAGCACGTCACACTTGGCAACGCTCATCATCTGTTATGACTCAGCAGCCTGACGGTCGACCAATGTACTTGTATAGAATGCAATACGCATCGACATTCGTCGACATTTGTCGATCCTCTACGAAGAGCACTCTACGTTGTCAACAACTTGGCACCAGTTCGATCCGGCTCGACCCGGTTGTCCACAAAACAGGTCACCCGCAGTACTTTTGTTCTTCGCCCGCTCTACACAAACGCGACAGCCTGCCAAAACAAGGGCCGGCAGCTCAAACAGCCAAAAATGTCTGGCCATTGTTTGCCGTTGTAGTTTCATACAATGCAATTATTGTATGCGAGGTACTTTTGATTGGAGTCTTCTATCCTTGCCACTTCCTTGGATACCTGGAATACAGAAAACTCAGTAAGACTCGTAGTATACGAGAACTCGTACGAGTACGAGTAGAAAAAAAAAAGACACAAACACTGTACTGTTACGGCTGGACCCATCAGACTACTCTTTAGTGGCAACCACTGCTGCTGTTAGCTTCGTCCACAAACACAGAAGATCGCTGCTCACCACCGGTCTGGACGACCTGGGAAACCTGCGGCGCCAGCGACTGGTCAATCAGACTGTTGACGTCGTAGCCGCTGACGCCGTTGATCAGGCCAAAGTTGACTTGGTTAAAGGACAGCGTCGAGAGGTCAAAACCGTTGAACAGCCCCAGTTGGGCCAACTGCAAGACCATGGACAGCTGCTGGAACTGCAGGATGGACTGCAGACTGAACGTGTTGCTCTGGAAGAGGTTCTGAAAACTCAGAATGTTTAAGTTGTTGACGCTACCGAGCTGCGAGAGGAGCTGGAGGTCCAGGCTGTTGACGAGATTGAGATACTGGAAGTTGACATTGCTAAAGGCCAGATTGTTGAGTTGAGACAGGTCAAAAGACGTGCGAGCTTCGATGGCAGCAGGGGCAGGAGCAGCAGAGGCGACGGCAGCCAGGGCGCCGAGGAAAGGTGTAAATTTCATGTTGAACAGATGGTGATTAAATGTATAAAACAATGAGCACAGCTAAAGAGTGAGTTGGGATCTCTTTGGTTGGATGTAGTCACATACCTCGAATGTTCCAATAAAGAGTGAAGTTGAAAGAGCACAGCTGGAATGTTAATGCGAGATCTCGTTGGGATGTTCTTCTGCTTACCTCTAGAGAATGAATGACAGATACGAACTGGAGATGGGAATGGCATGATGGTAGAAGGAAGAAGGAAGGATGTCTTTTATAAGGCCGTCAGACTGATGCGGTGCCAAGGCTTTCGGATGTGTGGTAGACAACGGATCCGGTGGCTGTCGCAGATGTTGAACATTGCTAGACAAGACTCATGACTCGAGACGAAAGCACGAAGTCAGGACAGAAAGAAGCAGCTAGGAAACAGGGGCAGAGAAACAATGACAAGGACTGTATCCCTCGACGTTGTCTTCCGGCTTGGCAACTACCATTTGGAAAACGGCCGGCAGGCCATCGACCGAGAAACAAAACCCCTGCAGTCTGATAGGCTTTGTATACTGGCATATCCAATTAGGCTCTTATCCTCGCCCTGATCGATATCAGGGGCATGAACCTTGTCGTGTTCTGACAACGCCAAGCCACGGCAATGGAAGACCCGCTGCCGTCCAGACTCAGCAGGTAGGCCTTGGAGGGACCTCTATGGCATTGACTACGCTACGGGTCTTTGGATCTTCAGACCTGCAGTTTCCATAACGGCTGATAGTAAAAGAGGCCTCCGGCTGGACTTGAGCTTCCTGCATTCCAATGTTATCTGACTCTACTTCATCGATGCTTGTCTACATGGTCTAGACCAGCCGGTTAGATCCAGGGGGTTCATGAGAACAGTATCAAATCTATCTTGAATAAAACTAGCCAGGCACTCTGCAGAGGCTGTGAGGGTGACCGAAGAAGAGATACGACGGTGGCAGTGGAAGTACTCTTGACCGAAGCGCTATCGCCCGATACACTACTGTTGGTGGAAGTACCGTTATTGACATCGCCGAAATTGCCTTCATAGCTGCATGCTTACTCTGGATCCATGCGGACTTAGCAGATAAATATAGGCATTGGACGATAATGCACTCCCTTTCTCGGTGACGACTCGCGTGAAGTTTCCGATGTGGACTATGGAAAGAGCTCAACGGACCAGCTGCTATACAGTCAATCGTTTACAATTCAAAGGGTTGCTTTCTCGACTATGGACTCAAACCCTACCAGTAAAATGCCGTCCAGACTTCTACAGTCTATGCATCTGCAGAATGCATTCCAGACCTCCTGATCCCCTTGGATGAGACATGTTGCCATCGGCAGCAAAATCTCATGTTCCCAAAGTTGACATATGCAAATAAGCCGTACAATATGTCAAGCCGGAAAATAACCTTCCATGGGCCTGTCGTCATCCTGGACGTCGATGAGGGGTCGTGTGTGCCAAGATCAGAGTGCCGTGCGGAGGAGGAGACGGCTGGGGCCTATGCCGTATGGGATGGTTTCAGACGACCCAAGAGAACGGTATCGGCAGAGGCCGCGAAAGCGGGGTGTTAGGCATGTGGTAGTGCAGCTGTGGCTGGCCCTCGTGTACACTAACAATTCCGAAACACGGAGAATGCATGTGCGAAAATATCGGCTGATACAGCAGCCGACTGGCGAGATGCAACATTCATCTTCCCGCAACTTTGTCCATGTCCCCAACGGGATCGACGAGTCGATATCCCAGGCAAAACGATATATCCCTTGCCCAGCATCAATGCCGTGGCCCGTGAGACAACCAGACCCCGCCGTCTGACTCCTTGGCGAACTCTCGCTGGTGAATTCTTCCATGGTTCACCGCATTTCGCAGTTCACTGTCGACTGTCGACTGTCTGGAGTCGCAGTTGAGTCGCAGTCGAGCAGTCAACTCGCACTCACCCGCCAGAGAATCGCTCACTGCTGTCTCGTCATGCTCAAATGCGGTATATTCTGTCCCTAAATGCTGTCCCTGGTTGACACAAACGCCAAAAGACCACCCTTGACCTTTTCATGATAAAACCGCCTTGTCCGAAACGCTGCCGCCCAAACGCCTTTTTGTTCTGCCGTCGCCGAGATCTCGATGATCAATGACCATGACACATGATACGAATGATGTGACTGCCATCGACGCCGATGTCGTCGACGCCATCGTCGTCCATGTCGTGCCTATTTGTCGCTGCGACGGAACCCCAGCAGCTCGCCGACGACACCGCCCGGCTTGGGAATCGGACACTCGTGCTCGACCCGCCGCCGCAGACTCGCCCCGCTGCTGGGACTGTTCTCCATGCCGGCAAAGCGGGCCATGCCATCGACGCCGCGCTCGACCTCGGCCGTCGTCGTGTTCAGGGCCGGGACCTCGCCGATGGCCGCGTCCTCGCGTATCTGTCGTCGCCGACGTCGCCGGTACACGGTGCCGTCGGGACCGACCATTTCGCCGTCGGACAGCGTGATGCGGGGAGCCGGACAGGGTAGCACATGGGGCAGAACGACGACAAAGAAGCTGGCGAATAGGGTGGTCGCAAAGAGCGACGAGGTCATACGTGACCGTGGGTGTAGATGTGGCGGCGGCATGAGGAGGAACTCTGAGTCGGACAACCGGAAGACCGGAGAGCTTCACGGAAAGCAACGGATGGTCAAAAAAAAGAGGGACAACCAAGTTTTGTCGAATTCTGGCAGACAAAAGAAAAAAAAAAGTCAGCAGCAGGTCCGGAGAGGTCAATTGAAGGTCGGGACACATACAGAACAGCATATTTGTTGTTTCGGGGCCGGCGTGGTGGATCGGAAGCAAGGAAGACGGCATGCGCGCAAAAAAAAACATACGACGACGAAAATGCTTTGGCGATTTATTGCGGGCGACATGGTTGGCTGACTGAGGCGGGGGGCAATCTCAGCAACCCAAGGCCCGCATGCGTACGGAGTGCAGCGTAACAGTGCGCCACAAATTCCCCAGAAGTGTGGCGCATGCTTGGGGTGGTCCACTTAAATTAACCAACTATCATTGGTCAATTATCTAGACTCCATACTCTATACTGCGTACTCTGTACGGATTACAGAGTGCTTCATCTACAGCTTAAGCTTCTTGTTCTTGCTCTTGCTCTCCGTCTCGTCCTTGTGCGGCCCTGCCACCATGGAAAACTGTCCGCCGCCTCCTGCCCATGTTAACACCCGGCCCTGCAATGCCTCGCCGTCGATGCGTTGCGCCGTCAGCACCTCTTCGTCGCCATCAGGCCCAAGTCCCAACTGACCCTGACCGTTGAATCCCGTCGCATATGCTGTGCTGGCATCGGTAATGAAGATCGTGTGGTCTGTGCCGCAGCCGGCGGCCACGATACGCTCGTCCTCGGCCCCCAGTTTCACCTCCACCGGCCGCAGACAAACACGTGGCCGGCCGTGAATGTCCACTTCCACGCGATGCTCGTCGGCCACGGCATCTGCGTTCATCTCCACGCCTACCTGCCCACTGTCTAGCTTCCCCCATACGAGACACCGCCCGTCTGCCGTGAGCGCAGCCGAATGGTAACCGCCGGCAGCTAGGCCCACGACATGCTGTCCAGCCAGTGCGCGCAGCTTAAAGGGAGCAATAATACCGCCAGTGCCCAAATAGCGGCCTTTAAGTTCCTGGCGGTCTGCGCCCGTCTGGCCAAATGTGTTGAGTCCCCAGGCCCAGACACGCTCGCTGGCGTCAATGGCAAAAGCGTGGTACTCGCCCGAGGCAATCCGGCAGACGTCGGCTACGGCCACGGGCTGCGGCACCACAGACGCCATCAGCAGGCGACCCTCACTGTTGCGTGGACAGTGGCGTGCCAGCAGACGGCGGCCCAGTTGGCTCTGCTCGTTGCAGCCCCAGGCCCAGAGTCGCGGGCGGCGGCTGCGTCCGTTGCCTTCGAGGGCCAGGACGTGGTTGGCGCCGGCGGCGATCTGGGTGATGCCGGCGAGGCCAGGGATGCGAGCAGGCGTGGACTGACGAGCGACAAAGTCGTGTGTGACAGGATCCTGGAGGAACAGTTCGCGGCCGTCGGACGTGCGGAACGAACCCCAGCCGTAGACGAGGCCAGCATTCGTCAAGGCAAAGCTGAAGCTATCGCCGGCAACGACCTGGACAAAGGTGGTGTCGGGCGGGAAGGCGGATGCAGGGATGGCCGTTGGGGTCGACTCGCGCGGGTTCAACATGTCGTCACTGTCGTCGCTGGCGTCGGCCTCCTTCATATTGCCTTCCCAGGCAGTGTCACGCCCCAGCGCGCCATTGTCGTTGACACCCCAAGTGACAATCTGGTTGTCCTGCGTCAGAGCGACGGTGTGCATGCCGCCACAGGCCAACTGGACGACGTGGAAAGCCGTGGGAGATGCTGCACTCAGAAAGGGATTCAACTGCGGACTGAAGGCCTCTGTGACGTTTGGACCGAGGCCCAGCTCGCCAGCCTCGCCGTTCCCAAAGACGAAGACATCGAGCACGGTGGTGGGCGGATGGTTGGTGGGGACAGGGAGAGCAGCAGGTGCCGAGGCTGTGGCCTTGGGTACGGCTGTGGCTTCAGTCTTTGTGCGCTTGGCCGGACGTGATGCTGATTGCGTTGCTGCACCACGGCTTTGGGAGTCGGTCGACGGCCTCGTAGACGCTCTTCGAGCGCGTTTTTGGTAAGCCATTCTGACAGTGTTGTTTGTGTGAAGAGGAACGTTTGCGGCAGAGTGTTGGATCCGCCGGATTTGTACAGAGTAGTAGACAAGGCTGCAGCCACGCACGGACCACTATATAATGACTAATCATTTCGAACAGTGGCCTCGATGCCGGCCTTGCGCAGAGCATGGAGGGCGTAATCCAGCTCGAACGCGCTGTAGGAGCCGGCATCATACTTTTGGTTGTCGATGACCAGGTGGTGCAGGTTGGGGAACTTGCCTGCCACGACGGCCTCTCGTAGCATTTCTAAGAACAGCGTCTGGCAGTGTTTGCCCCACAGATTCAACACTCGCAGAGACGGCGGCAGCCTTTCGAGCGCCTCCGTCAGCATATCGCGCGGCTGGAGTAGGGTACCGCCCAGCAAAAGGATGGAGGCATTCAGATTCAGCACTTCTAGTGCTGTAAAGTCGGCGAGAGCGGTCAGGCTGAGGCGTGGCAGCACGCGCTGGGTCTCGTTGTAAAAGATGAAGGAAAACTCGCGCAGGGTCTGCTTCCAGGGCAGAAGGGCGTGCAGTACGGTATCGGGAGAAAGCCGATGGGGGCCGAAAAAGTCGGTAATGTCGGAGTAGGACTCATTGTCTTCTGATTCCTCGGGATAGAAGGGGCAATGGATGGCGATACGCGACAGATTCGGTCCTACATGGCGGAGAAGGTTGTCGAACGATGCCATGGACATGGAAGCCCCCGACAAGAGCAGTTCGGACAGGTTGTAGAGGAGCGGTGGAGAATTGGGAGGTATGGCTTCGTTCGGCAAGACATTAACGCAGCCGCAGAGCCCCAGAACCCGCAGGTTGGCCAAATGGCCATGTTCAAAAAGCGGTATGGAGAAGTAAAGGATGCCGGCCGAGAAGCCAATGCTTCGCATGGCCAGAGTCCGGAGAGAGGCGGGTGGTGCAGAGGAGGATATGGCGGTGGATGGTGGAAAAGGCTCTGAGAGATCGCTTGGACGCGATGGCATATGCATATAGATGGAGTCCAGGTTGGGTGCCAGGCAGAGGAGACGGCTGACGCCGGGATCGTCGTACTTGAGCCAGGTGTCTAGCTGCTCTACTGCACAGCCGAGATCTGGCCGTGCCGTCAGCGTCCGGCCGAGTGTTTTCATGCAGTCTGGCGCCGTCCATGGATTGTGATGAAGGACGGGTTGAGCCACAGCCCGTAGCCGCCGACAGGTGCTGCTGAGAGCTGCCAGGTCTGCTGTTCTGGCCCAAATGGCCACGACGCGGGATGATTGGGCGTCGACTTCTCTGCTATAGTGCAAGCACTGCAGCTGCTTCTTTGTCTTGGTCAAGCAGTGCCAGCAGAGCCAACGGCAGATCTCGAGAAGCAGCTCTGTCGGAAGAGATGTTAGAGGAGCCGCCATGGTGGATCGAGCAAGAGAGAAAGAAAAAGAAAAAGAATGAGACGGAGATATTGGCCCATCACCCCGGTACGGAAAGGACGCCTCCAGAGCCATAAATACGCATGCGAAGCATCCCTCGTGTCTTCTCGTATATCTGTCAATCTGTCAGCTTGTTAGGCATTGTCGGCCAGGCCGTATTTAGGTCTTCCTTTCTCGTTTCGGATTTATTCCCGTCCCAGCACGTGCCACAGCCTGCCGTGTCAGCCTCGAATCACGTGCTTGTTTTTACATAATAATAAAAATGGGTCTGACCGCGGCCGCGTTGCAGCTTCACCACGGGCGCATCAGCGAGCCGCCACTGTTCTGCATTGCCCACACACGTGCCCCCCCCCCCGAACAACCATGAAACGATAAATCCTGCGCGTCATTCTTCTCTTGTCGTCACGATTGTGCAGGCCAGCTCGCGCAACAGCGCTCCACCCGTGTCCTCCACTCTTGGCCCAGCATGAGTGATCTCGACGAGTAAGTCGCAACTTTGAAGGAGAGGAGTGAAGGAGAGAAAGAAGAGAGAAGGAGAGATGAAGGTGCCGTCTTCATCGTCGCAGTCGCATACTGACCATCTACAGAGCGATCGCCCAGCTGCGGGCGTGCCGTCCCATCCCCGAGGAACAGGTCCGCGAGCTCTGCCACAAGGCTCGCGAGTTGTTGATTGAAGAGGGCAACGTGGTGACTGTCACGGCACCCATTACGGTATGCATCGGATAGCATGACAGCCCGGCTTCTATTCAGCAGATTCTGACTCTCTAGATATGCGGCGACATTCACGGCCAGTTCCACGATCTGATGGAGCTCTTCCGCGTCGGCGGCGACGTGCCTGATACCAACTATTTGTTCATGGGTGAGAGAGAGATGGAAAGAGAGACAAAGGGAGAAATGCTGACCTATAGGCGACTTTGTTGACCGCGGCTTCTACTCGATCGAGACCTTCCTCCTCCTCCTGTGCCTCAAAGTGCGCTACCCCGACCGCATGACGTTGATCCGCGGCAACCATGAATCCCGCCAGATCACCACCGTCTACGGCTTCTACGACGAGTGTCTGCGCAAGTACGGTAGCGCCAATGTCTGGCGCTACTGCTGCGACGTCTTTGACTATCTCGCCCTCGCCGCCATTGTCCTCGGCACCTCCAACATGCTCGGTCCCGCCAACGACTCTGTTCCGGCTCAAGACTACATTGACCAGCAAGTCGAGATCGAGGTCTGCAACTCGGACGGCGATATTGTTAGTCGCTTTACGCGTCGTTCCCGCAACGGTGGCCGCGGCGGCCTCACTGCCCACCAGCAGCTGCGCCAACAGCTGTCCTCACAGGGACCCAACGGTCTGCTCTCCATGGAGGGCGGAGATTTGTCCATGAGCGGCGGCGGCGGCGGCAGCAGCAGCAGCAGCACGATGAAGGCGCGTAGCGACGATGCTGGCGGCAGTGGCCGACGGGGTAGCGCCAGCAGCAGCAATGCCGGCAGCGGTAGTAACACCACCTTGACCGGCCCGCCAGGATCGGGTGCTTCTGGGTCGAGCGGCGGGTCCATTGGCAACCCTGCAGGTGCTGTTCTCTGCGTGCACGGCGGCCTGAGCCCGCTGATCGACACCGTGGATAAGATCCGGCTGCTCGATCGCAAGCAGGAGGTGCCGCATGAGGGCGCCATGTGTGATCTGTTGTGGTCGGATCCCGACGAGATCGATGGCTGGGGCCTGTCGCCGCGTGGTGCCGGTTTCTTGTTTGGCGCTAATATCGTCAAAGCCTTCAACTACCGCAACGACCTGAGCCTCGTGGCCCGCGCCCATCAACTCGTCATGGAGGGCTTCAAGGAGATGTTCGAGGCCACCATTGTCACCGTCTGGTCGGCACCCAATTACTGCTATCGCTGTGGCAACATCGCTGCCCTGCTAGAGCTGTCCGAGGACGCGTCCGGTCTCGGCGCCTTTTCCCGCAGCAACGGCGACGCCAACCGCAGCCCGGCCGGTGCTCAGCGCGCCACTCTCGAAGAGACTCAGCCCTGGCTCGACAGCGGCCCTGGCCGCCGCTACCGTGTCTTTGCTGCTGCCCCCCAGGACTCACGCGGCATGCCGGCCAAGAAACCGGTCGCCGACTACTTTCTGTAGTGGACAGTGGCCCTACTTTGTTTCAGTACGGAGTAAAATACTCTCCTGGAACAGGCGTTGTGGTCTGGACATTTGATGATACACCTCCCATAATGGAATGGCTTTTTTTGTTCTCTCTCTTCATGTTGTTACAATGTTACATTGTCCTATTGGTCCTATTGGTCCTATACTTGTGTACTCTTGTGCCCCTGTTGCCTTGCCTATTTTTTTGTTCCCAGTCCCTGCCTGATATATCCCATGCAAAATGAAATCCCGCCGTTCCTGCTGACTCAGCAAATACAGTCCATCCTGGCCAACGCCCCCCCCCTATTCCTATTCTTATTCCTATTCCTATTCCTATTCGCCAACTCCCCCATAGAAAGGGCCGTGCATTTGGCAGCCCATCCCAGACAGGCAAGCTGCACATGGCCGCACGTATGCTGCCGAGCCTGGTGTTCCCGGCATGCCGCCGTGCGCCGCAGCATAGTAGGCCCCCGGGGCCTGCGAGACGACGGTACCAGCCACGAGACCGGCCTGCGGCTGTGGTTGTGTCTGTGTCTGGTGCGGCTGGCCGTAGCCGGCAGACGGGTCCAGGTAGTGTGGCGAGACATTGTAGTCGAAAAAGGCAGGCGAGCTGGCATACTGCAGGTCTTCGGTGCTGGTGCCGTCGAGACCGTAAAAGGGCAGACCGGCCGACGTGGGAGCTGTGCTGCTTGTCCGGTTGGCCATGGCCACGTTGTAGGTCCCGGGAGACAAGAGATAGTCTCGCGGGTAGCTGCTGCTGGTGCTGCCGGCGGCCGCGTAGTCTACCGCGTCGGCCATTTTCTTGCCTTTGTCGGTAGGCAGAGGAGCCGACATGGACGATGGCTGCGGCGAGACATCGGCCGAAGCCGAAGATGTTCGCGAGGGTGAACGAGCAGCCAGGAGAGCAGCTTCGGGGCTTGTAAAAGGGCCGACACAAGCGCCGCCACCGCCACTACTACTGCCCTCAGCAGCCGGACTGGCCGTCCGCGCGACGGGTCGCGGCATCAGCAGCTGCTCGAGGACATGGACATGATGGCCGTCGGCAGTTTCGGAGAGGCTGAAGCTGTTGGCAGGGCTGGTGGCGGCGGTGACGGAAGTGACTGCAGTGCCTTTGCCGGTCTGGAGGTAGGCATCGATCTCGGCACGGGAGATGCCGTGGTGTCGGAGGAGGGCGCGCAGCTTGCGGTTTTCTTCGGAGACGTGGCGGGCGGCCTGCTGGACTTCGGTGGAGGCCTCGATACCCTGTTCTTCGTACATGCGGACGCGCTGCTCGAGACCCTGCTGGTACTCCTTGCGACGAGCACGAGAGCGGCGTTGGTTGTCGCGAATGCGGGCGAGGTTTGCTTCATCCTGGGGGTGTTAGATGGAGGAGAGAAGGAGAGGAGGAGGAGAGGAGGAGGAGAGGAAGGGGAAGAGGGAAGAGGGAAGAGAGAGATGGCGGTAAGAGATAGGGTGCTTACATTTTGGGGTGGCATATTGTAAGAGAGGAAGAAAAAGAAGAAAAAAAGAGAAGAAAAAAAGAAGAGAAGAAATAAGAAGATAAAAAAGAGAAGATAAAATCAAATGTTGAAAGAGGATCTTGCTGGAGAAAGAATGGATGCTTGTGAAACAACAGACCAAACGAATGGATCAAGCGAATGAATCAAGCGGAGGAAGCAGTGAGCGAGTGTAAGTGGCGAGTGTAAGTGGTGGAGTAGGTCCTCCCAAGCATCACCTCAGGCCGACACAAGACATTTATATCTTTGAAGCCGGACGAGGTGGGAGGTGGAACCTGAACAAATGGACAGAGAGGGAGAGAGATCACCACTGCGGTACGCCTGGCGATGTAACAGTGGACAGGCCTGCAAAGAGGGTTGAGGGTATGGACCAGGGCGCGCGTGGGTGAAAATAGGAAATAGGAAAGCTGGAAGGGCAGAAGAATAGTTCACGAGCCAATCAGAAGAGCGAAGTAGACTATGTATCTAGCTATGCTCCGTACCGCAGGAACAGACGTGAGCAAGGACTTGGGAAAGGCCGTGGGTGCCATCGCATCATTGGTCGATGACTGGGGCTGGGGGGGGGTGTGGAGGGAACGGGGGGGTTAGGGCAGGACAGGAGGGAAGAAGGGCAGAAGGGCAGAGGGAGGGCCGTGCCTGCGTCAAAAAAGCAAGGCTGATCAGCCCAATGGACAAAGTCGTGTAAACGAGAAAAGAAACAAAACAGGGGGAAGAGCTGCAGTGTTTTTTTTAGGACCCGTATGCCGAACCATATCAGACGAGCTATCTGGCTGTTTCGTGGAATACGAAGTGGTGAGCCGGAGGGAAGAAGGGAAAGGGCAGAAGGGGGAGGACTAGAAGTGGGACAAGTCCGATCAACGCCCGGTACGGAGCAGAGTGAGAGTGCGAGAGAGAGGTGTGGAGATGGGAAGAGCGGCAAGGGGACGAGCAGACGGGAGGCCCAGAAAAAAAAGATAAAAAAAAAAAGAATAGAAAAAAGACACCCTCCGTACACAGCCTGATAACCCTCTAACCTCCATAAGCTCCCCTGTAGAGCTCCTTCCCTGCCCCCCCCCCCTTGCAAAGCTACCCTGCAAGTACTTTTTTTTTTCGTAACGGGTCGATGCGGTTCCCCAGCCGTTCTCTGGTTGGAATAGTGGGTAAAAAAGGAGATATAAATGTCCCAAGATTGGCTTCCCGCTAGCCGGGTAGCTCCCCATCACGATATCTGGTTGAAGCCATGTAACGAGACGGCATTCCACGCCATGCCGTGCATCTCGTATAGCACGATAAAGGCCACGCTTACACGGCATCCCAGCCCAGCTCCGCTCCGCTTTAGCTCTGTTTCTCCGTTTCTCTGTTTCTCTGTTTCTCTGTTTCTCTGTTTCTCTGTTTCTCTGTTTCTCTGTTTCTCTGTTTCTTGTCTTTCGGTGCCCGTGATCGTAACTGTCTGCACAGCCTCGATCACCGAACTCCATCTTGTTTCTTTGTTTTGTTCTCCCGTATTGTGGTCCTGTGTGGTCCGTGTAGCCTTGGCCGTGGGTTGGGGCAGACACCACGTAACAATGCCGTTGGCAAGAACGGGTCCGCAGAGACAGGGAACATTGGCAGGCCACGAGGAACGAGAAACAAAGGGAGAGTGGGTGGTGGGGGTAAGGGAGGGGGAGAGGGGCAGAGGAGCATCTGACGGAGTACGAGTAGGGCCGCAGGTGCATGGACTACGACGTACTCCGTCGAGCTCCGGGGGCCGTCGACCAGAAGGCTGGCGGGCATGGATGAGCATGGGGGCATGAATGGACCCAAGTACGAGTTCGAGCAGGTAGGGCTACTACTAAAAAAAAAGAGAGAAAGCGAGCGAGTGAGTGGAGATGGTGGACCCCGGAGACGGACGGAGAGAAAAAAAACGAAGCTTGGCAAGCGGTTTAGGGCCGGGGCAAACGTCGTATACGACAGTAAAGCTCTTCTCCCGTTCGGGAAGCTAGTGTTTGGGAGTACGAGGCAGCTGAAGAACGTACGAGAAGCGAAGAGGAAGAGGAAGACGAGAAGCAAAAGACGAATGATGAGAGAAAAAAAGGACGAGTCATAAGACGAGTCATAGGACGAGTCAAAAGACGGAAGAGTCATAGTGAGGCCTCCCCAACAGAGGGCATTCCGAGAATCAGACAAAAAGGCCACCCCCTTACAGAAGATGCATAATACACCGTACTTCGTACAGATACGAGTCAGGTGGCTCCTCCGTACGAATACCGACCAGCCGGATGGCCGCGGCCGCTGACGAGCCTTGGGAAGAAAGCATACGATAGGGGCGGACCGCAAAGGCAGAGCTGCTGGGTGGTGTTTCTGCAGAATACTACCCTCCTGCACTATTAGTGGGTTTATCGACTTTGTCAGAGCCGGGGGAGGCTTGACCCTTGGTCCAGAAAAGCATAGCGCAGCCTGGGATACGAGTGGGAGAAAATACAAGAGGCTGGCCGCCAGAGAAAAAAAAGACCCTACGGAATCAAAACGAGGAATCGAGAAGGGGAACACGGGGGTCAAACAGGTCTAGTGCCAAAGCTTAAGTTCGTAAAGGGAAAAAAGTAAAAAATGTGAAAAGTTAAAAAAAGATAAAAGATAAAAGGGAAAAAAGAAAAGAAAGAAAAAAAAAAGCAAAAAAGGAAAGGGTTTCGGCTGATGGCTATTTTTAGTTCTCCCGATCGGCGGCCATTGGTTCTTTTTTATTTTGGAATACGGAGTACGGATCTCCTTTTTTTCCTTCTTTGGTCTGTTCGTTTTGCTGTCCTCGTATCTTGGCAGCCCTGGTCGATGGCCAGTGCAGGGGGGCTGGCATAGGGAAATAATTACCAATGGAACCAATTGGAGGACCCCTGACAGACACTGGACCAATCGCATAGCTATACTCGAGATCACGGGATCGCTGCCCCGAAAATACGGCCTTCAGCTGTCCCTCAGCCGGGCCAATCAGAGGGCGCCAGAGACATTTTGGCCAACGGGCAGCCAGCAGCACCGACCAGTACCCAGCAGTACCCAGCAGTACCCAGCAGCGGCCAGCAGCAGCAGCAGCCAGCGGCAGCCAACGGCAGCAAGCTGGGGCAGCGAGGACGCTGACGGGGCCAGCCCCCTTACTCTGTATGGATATCAGAATATCAGATCGGCCCATTTTAGGGCTGTAGGGCCGGCTTTCCTCGTTCAGGGACAAGGACGACAAGGGACAATGCGAATGGAACCCAGACTAACGCAAGACAGAAGGACGTTGTCCATATCGTATGCTTTGGTAGAAATGCATAATACGATATGGATAACTCAGGCGTAGTATGCTCATAGTATGGCATAATGGGCGTACCATTCCGGCTAATCTGAGACAGACGATGCTCGAAGCAGAAAAGCGCAAGATGCTTCGGCATGACGGCTTGGCTCTTGCTCGGAGTACGAATAGCTTTGGCTTTCGAGCGTGATGCTCCGGAGCCGTCGACAAGAGCACAGCCATCGTGGGATTGTCTTGGCTGGGTCTGGCGTGGTGGTGTCGCGTTCCTGAGAAACACGCGATCGACTTGTGGATGGCCTCGTAAGATTCCCCATTTCCACCCGTACCTCTCCGCCATATCTTTTTCTTCTTTTCGCTGCTCGTGGCAAAGTGGGCGGCGGGATTGGCGGCCTCAACGTTGCGTAGGACCTGACCAGAACTGCGCTCAAAGCTCAACCGGACCTCAACCGGGACCGGAACCTGACCCTCAACAGCCCTTTGATCGACACAAACCGAAAATTACCGTGGCAGAAAACTTATTAAGTGGATCATATGAGCTTGGGATGAACAACAAGCGACGTTTCAATGGAGACCCTCCTCAGAAGCTACGTCGTACTCTGGAGCTTTGCTCTTTTCCCTCGGCTTTGGAGGTCAGCCCGGCTTGTGACCCGCTCGGTCTTGGCCGAAGGACACAAGGTACGGAGTGCTCCCCTCCTTGTTGGCCCTGTCGTTTGTCGTTTGTCGTTTGTCGCTTGTCGCCTGTCGCCTGTCGGCTCCCTGTTCTTGTCGGCTATTGGTCAATGGCCCCAGTGGCCCTGTCGTGCGCAAGGTTGATTCGGCCACTTCCCCCCTTTCGGTACATGGTAAGATATTATTATCATACGCGTCAGGGTGAGCAAAGACCACCAAGTGCCCTCGCGACCGTTGGCACCCGCAATGTACGGACACGGCGTAATTGTCTGTCCAGGAGGGAGTCCAGCAAGTTCAGCAAGTCCAACTGTCCAGCAATTGTTTCATCTTTTTTTGGTCTTCTCGTCTGGGATCTCTCTGGGATCTCTCTGGGATCTCTGAACTTGTTTCTTGTTTTGTCGCTCACGAATATACACATTATCCATCATTCGCGGCTGCTGCCCATGCCATCATGCCATCATCATTTGCTGTCCCCCTGTGCATTCTGTGCATTCTGTGCTTTCTGTGCCTTTTCGTACTCAATGATCTGCTTGCTCCAGCTGTTTCACGGTTAGCAGCCCATCTCATTTCCACCCCCTGCGTCGCACGTACTATCTGCTCGGGAAGAACCGTCCTGGCTCGGGCATCTTGTGCCGGAACTCCAGCTCGCTGTCAATCTTCCACACAAGAGCCACAACAGAAACCAACGCCAAGCCGGCAATGGCTGTGTTGCGCCTCCAGTTGGCCGGTTGCGTGTACCAGCCGCCCGCAGGCGACCAGACGTGCTTCGGGTACCTAGCGTCGTTAGCTGTTTGTCGCACGGGAGGTCCGTCCAGCAGTGCTCGACGCTCGACGCTCGACGCTCGACGCTCGACGCTCGACGCTCGACGCTCGATGCTCGACGCTTGGTGCCCGCTGCCATTCGTGCCGTCTGAAACTTACGGAATCTTCGGACCGCCGCCCTAGAGACACGTGTTAGCTGCTGTCGCTGTCGCGCAGAGAGGAAGTACGTCGCGTGTGTCGTCTTACCATTTTGAATCTCTGTGAACTGGCGCGAAGGGGTGGTGTGGAAGGAGAAGTGTCGCTGGGGAAGTCAAAGATGCCGAGTTCAATTCGTTGTGTTTGCCGGACAAAATTGGGTGGATGCCTCAGGTTGACAGCGCTAGGCTAGGGTGGGTCCCAAAATGGTGATGTGATTGGATGGGCTTCTCGGCAGTCGCCGTCAATTGA
This sequence comes from Dryadomyces quercus-mongolicae, assembly GCA_002215975.1. Lineage (NCBI taxonomy): Eukaryota > Fungi > Ascomycota > Sordariomycetes > Ophiostomatales > Ophiostomataceae > Dryadomyces > Dryadomyces quercus-mongolicae. The sequence continues at coordinate 35,238 of NIPS01000042.1, read as the reverse complement.
CCAATAGCGGCTGACTGAATGCTAAACCAGCAGCTCACGTTGATATGGACGAGATGTCGTGTATGTCGGGCAGAAGAGGTCGTCACGTTTAACTACCGAACAGGGTCCTCTGTCCATGGGAGCAGAAGGATCAGAATGCCTGTTGGGTGGATCTCTGCCACACAGCTGGAGAAACTCAAGATCTAGAGCCGCCAACGGTCACCAGAGGACGTGCAGCCGTCAGACTCATACTCTAAGCAAGCCCGGTGACCATTCTACCGTTGGGTAACACACACACACACGTATTCCTGGTTCTGCGAGCTCTACCGTGCATGAGACCGCCGCATTCTCGCTGATTACATAATCAGAATAGAGTTTGTGGGGTCCCACAAAAGTGGCTGCGGGCGAGCTCTCTCATTGGCCAGTGCCCGCGGCTGCCAAAGGAAGCATTTTTTTTGAATTTGCAAAAGCCCTCCATCCAAGCCGCAGCGCAAAAACACTGCCATCCACATTTCTGGCCTCACCCCCCGTCTCGACTGGTGGACACAACGAGACCACAGGCGCCATGAAGCGGGTACGGGTACAAAGACTGGCCAGCCAATGGCTGGCTGCAACAGCGGCAACGGCAAGACCACAACCACCAACAGCCGTTTTCTTGTCCGCGTGCACATCTTCCTCTTCTTCGTCGACGCCGTCCCTGGCCGGCCGTGTCTGCTGGGTGTCCCGGCGTTGCCAGTCGACTGAGGCGGCACACAGTGCTGCGCCCTGGGGATCGGGATCGAGTTTCTCGTCGCCCGTCTCGCCGCCGCCGAACACGGCCCCCGGCCACGGCCCCAGCACCGACCCGCGATTTCCGGAGCTGTTTGAAGAGGCAATGGCCTCGACGGCATACCCGTCGCCGCTGCCGGAGCGGGCACAGTCGTCGGCCAAGTTGGCGGCACTGCACGCGCGGTTGGGGCTGTCGCAACGGCTGCCACTGGAGACATTGGCGCGGACGCTCGTGGACGCGTCGGCGGATGCGAGTCCGCAGTTCAACAATGCGAGCCTTGCGTACGTGGGATCGACACTAGTCAACTACCATGTGTGCGAGTGGCTGATGTGCCGGTATCCGCGGCTGCCCATGGTGATTCTGTACGGAGCGATGAAGGCATATGCCGGGTCGCAGGCGCTGGCCGACGTGGCGCGGCAATGGGGCGTGGAGGCGGCGGCAGCGCCGGGCGGTGAGGTGGACCCGGGTCTGCTGCAGTTCTCGCTGGTGCGCAACCGACAGGCGATGCGGCGCTGGGGATACGAGCGAGCGGAGGCGCACAATGTGCGCAAGTACAAGTTCCGACACAGTATCAGCAGCCGTGTGGTGATGGACGACGACTTTGGCGACATGATGGAGACGGAGACGGAGACGGAGGCGGCGGCCGAAGCACCAAAAGGAGAAGAAGAGGACTCGGCAGCGGCGTCGGGCGGCTCGCTGGACGCAGTGACCAAGACGCGGATTGCCGACGACGCACATGCCAACTTTGTGCGGGCCGTGGCCGGCGCCATCTATGCCAACGGAGGCCGCGAGCCCGTGCGGTCGTTTGTGCGGGCACACGTGCTGTCGCGACAGCTGGACTTGGAGCGGCTGTTCCGGTTCAAGCTGCCGACACGGGAGCTGACGTACCTGTGTGCACGTGAGGGCTTTGAGGCGCCGGTGGCACGGCTGGAGGCAGAGACGGGCCGGCACTCGATGACGCCTGTGTTTGTGGTTGGGATTTACAGCGGCAAAGACAAGCTGGGCGAGGGAGCGGCGGCGACGCTGGACCACGCACGAGCCAAGGCGGCGATGAACAGCCTCAAGGCGTGGTATCTGTACAGTCCAGGAGAGCAGGTGCGGGTGCCGAGCGACATGCTGCTCAAGGGGGCAGCAGCATGGGAGCCGGCGTATGTGGACATTGGAGAGATTTTGTGAGGCCGAGGGCCGTGTATGATAGATATGATTCGCCGATATGTACACCGTTCACCAAAAGCATGATTATCTAAACATGTGTACAAGTACATAATCAAACAAGACAACACAAGGCCACTCTAACTGAAGTGGTCACCCACCAGCCGGTCATTGATACCGAGTCGCACCATACGACGGAACCGTGCCTTTTGTTCTTCCAGCAAAGCCTGCAGCCGCAGCTGCTTCTTGCGCTCGTAAACGGCACGCACAGTATTCCGAATCTGGTCGGCGCCCTCGTTGAAGTTGGCACGGGCCAGCGCAACCGCCGCATCGACCTGCTCGGGTGTGTAGACAAAGTTCCAGGTGCTCATGAACTCGCTCGTGGCCGGGTTGACGCCAGGCACGCGGGCCTCGTTGGCCAGGTACGGCAAGTAGATGAGCGTGAGTCCGGCGTCGGGAGCCGTCAGCCGCCAGTGGCTGGACGAGTCAATGGCCTCGATCAAGCCGGCATCGGCTGTCTTTTCCTGGGTGGAACCGACCCAGACGGTGCAGTAGCCGAGTTCCTTGGCGGTCTCCTGAGCGCGCTGGGCTTCTGTTACTGGCTGAGAGTCCGACCCCTTTTTCTGAACAGCTTCCATTTTTTTGTCGGTCGCTTCCACCGACGCCGTGCTGTCTTGGGCTTGTTTCAACTGCTCGGCCGTTGCTGCTGGCGTCTCCTCTGCCTGCGGCCAGCCCACACCAATGGGCCAACCTTTGATACCGCGCTGACGCGCATATCCGTCGGCCACGTTGAGCCAGTTGTCCTTTTTGATATCGGCCGAGGTGTCAAAGACGACGACCACCTCGACACCTCGTCCTGGACGTAGAAACGGGTACAGCGGCAAGTTGTTGGACATGCCGGCATCCATCAGCTGGATGTATTCACGGGACGGCAGACTCGGCGGAACGGTGGCCGGCAGTGCATCCGACGACATGCCGTACAGCGGGTTGGGCAGTGTGGCCGGATCGATGGGATGGACTTTGCTGAGGTCATCGTTGCGGCCCCAGATCAAGTCGTCCAGCGGCTTGAGGGCCGGCAGACTCTGGACACCGGGACGAACCTCCTTGTAGTAATGACTCAGAGTGGCACAAAAGGCGCTGCCAAAGACGCCGAGCATCAGCGGCAGACGGGTCTCGGGCAGGTGGTAGTCTCCCTGAGCGGGCGGGACGTCGCGGCCGGCCTCGAACTTGCGGCCCATGGCCCACGTAGGGATGCCAGCGGAGAATTCCTCACAGAAGAATTCATAGGGGGTGATTTCAAACCATTGGAACCAGGCTGATTTGGTGGGTTTGGCCGGTTCTTTGACTTTCTTGTCGGTGTCCTCCTCTTCCGGTATTTCATGCCGCACCGCCGTGTAAATCGGCATCGGGTTCTGGCCTGTTGTCAGATACTGTCTTTGATTCGACAGCTTGAAGTCGGCATCGCACACGCCCAGGTCGCCCTTGGGAACCAGCAGCCGGGCAGCCAGCAGGATGCCGTAGACGTCGACGAGACCAAAACGCGCATTCGGGTCGCCCTTGAGCTTCTCGACCGTGCCGCTCAGCAGATACTTGTCGGTAGGCGCTGCCGTCAGCAGACTGAGAGCGTCTGGCGGGTAAGCAATGTGGACGCCGAGACGGGCCTGCAGGTGGTGCACGATGCGGTCGAAGCGCTGCTGGGTGAAAGACGAAAAGTACAGAGCCTGCAGCCAGCAGGAGCCGCTGACACCAGCCGTGTAGGTGGCACAATCAAAGAGGCCAGCCTCGGCAGCAGCCGTCAACGATCCGGTGCCAGCGACGAGTGCTCGCAGGCCACCACCGGAGCCGCAGAGGGCGATGACGGGCACGTCGTCGGGGTCAACAGAGCCGGGAGGCAGGTCGAGGTAGCGAGCGAGGGCAGCAGCCGCGACACGACGGCGACGGACGCAAAAGGCCTGTTCTTCGGCACACAGATCGTCAGAGACGCGGACGTTGGCGGCATATTGGACCTCGGGATTGATGCTGGGGTCGCGGGCTTCATTCCAGATCTCATCGGCGAGCGAGCCGGGGGCCAGGGACATCTCGCGCTGCAGTTTGCGCAGATAGGCCGGGATGGACTTGGACCAGTCGGGCAACATCATGTCGGCAATGTGGTCGGAGACGTCGGACCACTCGAGATCGGTGACGTCAGAGAAGCCTTCAAAGGTTTTGGCGAAGCGGGTCCAGGCCGGCGGCATAGACGGTATAGACGGCATAGACAAGGTCGCAGATGGGGTCTGGGTCGTGCTGGCCGGGTCGCTGAGGGCTATGCTGCCTTTCTGAAGTCTTCCCGAGGCCTTGTGGTCGCGTGGTGACAGCATGACGAGAAGAAGACCACCGAGGACGACGAGGGTCAGCTTGGTCGGGAAACGGCCGCCCCTCTTCTTCTTCTTGGGTGCTGGAGAAGCCGACGTGACGAGGTTGCGACCGACGGCTGGACGGATGCCCGGAACGACTGGTCGGCCGAGTTGACAGGGATGTCTGATGAGCCGAGATGTCAGACGAGGAGGTCGTGATAGAGAAACGGCCCAGAGGCAGCGGCCGGGCGAGGCCGTGGCCCATGCCCGGGGGTGCATGACGACGACACAGGGATATAGACAGCGGAAGGAGTCACAGAGATGCAGTTTGGGAGGATGTGGTTGTACAGTTTGGAGTGTCGCAAGGGAGCCGAAGCTGCATTGAAGCTCTAGTGGAAGTCACTAAGAATTGACCACTAATAGATTTACACTAACACAAAAACACCGAAAATACTGCTTTATGATGACTAAGCTACGATTCACTGGTTCCCGTACGGCAGCCCGGCCTGCTCGCGCAACACGCCGTAGACGGCCGAGACGTCGCCGGTCTCGCCGTCGTGCGCCCGCACTGCTGCCAGGTGCGCGTCTGCCGTCGCTGCATTGGGCGCCGGTGCACCACAGGCCCGCGCAATGCCGAGCGCATGGCCCAGATCTTTGCGCGCCAAGTCAACGGCAAACAGCGGCCGCTCCAGCGTGTAGTATTTCCCGGACAGCATGCGCTGCGAGTAGCCTGCGTACAAACCGGGCATGAACACCTCGAGCAGCTGGTGCAGGGCGGCATGGTCAAGACCGGCCTTCTCGGCCAACACGTGGCCCTCGGCGACCTGCTCGATCATGTTGAGGACAAACGTGTTGCCGATCAGTTTGAGCAGTGTCGCCTGTCCAGCTGGTTTGTCCGACAGCAAGATCTCAGCCTGGGCTGTCACTCCTTTGAAAAACGGACGGGCACGCTCGACGGCCGCCTTTGGACCGGCCTGGACGCTGATCAACAGGGCGCTCTGAGCACGAGACGGCGGGCCAAAGACGGGGGCTGCCACGAAGACAGCGCCGTGGGCAGTGGCCTGAGCAGCGAGCTTGTTGGTAGTATCGGGGTGGATGGTGGAGCAGTCGATGAGGAGGCGTTGGCTGGTGGAGGAGAAGGGCACGCGCAGGATTTCGTTGACGACAGACTCGACGGCGGCATCGTCGGACAACATGGTGAAGACGATGTCGGCAGCGGCCGCTTGGGCGATGGTGTCGGCGACGACGACCTTTCCGGCGGGAACATCTTGACTAAAAGCGACGGCGCGGCTGTGGGTACGGTTGTAGACGGTCAGGGGAGTATCGAGGACAGCCTTGAGGACGATATTCTTGGCCATAGCCTAGAGGAGTCAGAAGCCGAAGTCGGAAGCCAAGGGAGACGACTTACATAGCCCATGTTGCCGAGGCCGATGAAGGAGACTTTAGCCATGTTTAAGCAGTAGTTCAGTTAAGATCAGTTAAGGTCAAGATCAGATTAAGGTTGAGATCAAGATTAAGTTAAGTTCAGAGTCAAGAGTCAAGAGTCAAGAGTTCAAAATCAGTGTTCAATAGGATATTTCTACAAGATCTTTCTACTCAAGATGACACCAGTATCACGAAATTCAAAACGGCTTTACAGTATTTCCGTCAAGATCTCATATTACGGAATATCCATCCCCGTATTTTGCACAAAACCACCTCCCAGGCCTTTCTCAATCCTTCTGTCATGAATGCCGTCACTAAGACACAAGGGGCAGGTAGTAGTACTCTGGCTGCCGAAATACCGTACAACGGACGTTAGGCCAAGCTTCAGCGGGGTTACTGACTAACTACCCGGAGCTTAACCCCTAACCTAGCCTCGGCAGTCCTGCGCCTTTATCGCGCAGCGCAGCTTGACTCAAGAACAATTACGAGTATTTCTCTGCGAGCACCTCGGCCACCTCGCGCTCTCCCGCCTCAAGCTCTCTCCGACTTGCGCTTCTTGCAAAGATCCAGGCCATGCTCCTCTAGCCCCTGCAGAAAAGCCATGGCCCTGCGAAGCCTTGTGCGAAAACCCGTCTTGTCTCCGGTTGGCTTCAAGAGATTTGCCAGTTCCGCCAGTTCTGCCGCCGCTGCCAATGGACCGAAGGAGCAGAACGGCGCTTCCAATGGATCGGATCAGGCTGATGCTGCCAATGGGTCGAATCCGGGCGCTCGCCGCACACGATGGCTGACCAGCACTGACTCCAAACCGCTTGACCTCGGCGTCTATTACAAGTCCATCTATCACAACGAGAAGCAGAAACGTTCACAAGAACGGGTGCGTCTCCTGGAGGAACCGTTGACTGTCCATAGCTGACCACCCTTCAGGACTTTCTCGTCTCCGTGTTGTCCTCGTCGCCGACGAAACGCGACGCCAAGAAATACCTTCAGACCTTTGGTGGCGACCATGTGTCCAAGGCTCTTCAGGTGCTCGAGCAGCCGGCTGTCTCCCCCAAACCCACGGGGAAAAGCTCTCAGAAGGCCAACAATGGCACCCGCTCTGTCCGCCAGAGCCCGCAGTTCGTCCAGGAACCAGCCACCCGGACGGCTGTGTCCACGGGCAACCTGCCCCATGTGGCCATTGTGAAGCTGCAGGACCCCAACACCCTCGACGACACGACCCTCTCCGCCCTGGCCAAGACGTTTGTGCAGCTGCGTGCCCTCGGACTCTGCAGTGTCCTTGTTATTGGCCGGACCGTGGTCGAGGGTGAATCCCCGGACGGCTGGCTCGACCGTGTGACTCACGAGACCCTCCGTGTAGCCGCAGCCTTGGACAAGTACGGCGACCCTGTCACGTCGGTGGTCGACTCGGCCGTGACCCTTGACGACCGGGACACAACTTCGTCCGACACTGCCTCCCCCTTTGTGCCCGGACACGTCTACATTGACCGGCCCGAGACGCTGATGCGGCCGCTGCGGAGTGGCGACATTGTCATCATCCCGCCCTATGCTTTTTCTACGCAGCAGTGTGCGGCCCAGCTGGTGCCGACCGAGGACATTGTCCTGGCGCTGACCAGGTTCTTTGGAGGCATCCCGCGACAGTCGTCCGACGCCGACACCGACGAGACCGCCAACAGCACCGTGACAGCCGCTGCCATTATCGACCGCATCATTGTCATTGACCCGCTGGGCGGCCCGCCTTCAGAGCGACGGCCCAACGGCTCGCACGTGTTTCTCAATCTCGAAGAGGAGTATGCACAGGTCCAGGCCGAGCTCGACAAGATGGCGCAGGCCCAGACGCTGGCGCCGCCGCCGCCGGGCACGGCCATGACGCGCGAGGCCATGGTCGCCCGGCACAAGGCCAACCTCGACCTCGTGCAGCACGCGCTGGCCCTGCTGCCGTCGACGGCATCGGCTCTGTTGACGACGCCGGCCGAGGCGGGCAACCTGGTGGCGTCTGTGCGTGGCGTTACGGTCTCCGACACAGACGACGTCTTTGGGTTTGTGGGCAGCGTGGGCACGCGCCGCAGTCAGAACCCGCTGATCCACAACCTGTTGACGGATCGGCCGGTGTTTTCGTCGTCGTTGCCGCTGGGACGGGTGATGTTGGGGCAGGTGACCGGCCAAGGGGACTCGCTGCCGGCTCTTCGGAATGCCCAGACGACCCTGGTCAAGCGCGGCATGCCGCTGACCATGTACCCCGACCCACGACAGCATCCGTGGACGCCACCGGTGCCCGGAGGACCGCGATTGCGGCTGACGGACACGTGCATTGACCTGCCGCGGCTGGTGCACCTGATCAACGACTCGTTTGGCCGGCGACTGGACGTCGACGACTACCTGCGGCGTGTGGAGTCGACGCTGGCCGGCGTGATCATTGCCGGCGAGTACGAAGGTGGAGCCATTCTGACATGGGAACGGCCGGCCGGACTGGACGAGGCGACGGCATACCAGACCGGACGACTGGTGCCGTACCTGGACAAGTTTGCCGTGCTCAAGAAGAGCCAAGGAGCCGGCGGGGTGGCCGACACTGTGTTTACGGCCATGGTACGAACGTGTCTGCCATACGGGGTGTGCTGGCGCAGCCGGAAGACGAATCCGGTGAACCGGTGGTACTTTGAGAGGTCACGTGGCACTTGGAAGTTGGATGGCGCGCAGTGGACATTGTTCTGGACGACGCCGTGGGAGATGTTGGGGGAGCAGGCGTTGTGGGACTACGCGGATGTATGTCGAGGGATTGAGCCATCATGGGCGGAGTAGAATGGAGCAGAATGGAGCAGAATGCATCAAAATGGATCAGAATGGATCTCCATGGTTTAATACGCGTATGGAGTACCATCAGATACGAGCTCTGTGTGTCGTATCGTGCTTACGTGTTCTATCACGTGCTCAACACCCCTCGTCCATGCCCGTTTAGGACTGGCATGCACCTGGAAATCCCCGCCCTGACAACGCCCTTCCCAGGCAAGAGAAGCAGGAAAAAGTAGTGTGCTCTCGCTCGCGTAACTGGCCTCCTGCCTTCTTGCCAGCTTTCTTGGTGGTGCTCTGGCAAGCCAGTCTTTTTGTGTCTTTTCGCCTTTTTCGCCTTTTGTTCTCCAACCTCCAACAACCACCAACCCACCCACGCCCACATCGAAAGTCATTTGTGCTATTGCAGAAATCCATCACCCGCAACTATTTTGCTCATTCTCTATCCGCAACCATGGACTTTAAGAACATTGGCAAGAGCTTCAGGTGAGTCGTTTCCCCTCTTTCGACTGGAATTTTGACTTTGGAATCTTTTGCGTTCTTTTGACTCTGGCCTTTTCCTGCTTCTTTCCCGCTATTCCCTCTGTTCCCTCTGCTCATGCTCATCTGCTGACACCTGCAGCAACTTGGGGGCTCAGATCACCCCCTTTGCTTCCCGGACGTTCCAGTACACCAAGGAACAGCTGGGCCAGACCGAGGATAAGGTAAGTAGTCTATTCTCTCGACAAGATGCATGACTGACAGCAACAGACTCAGATGCCCCCGGACTACATCGATCTCGAGAAGCGCGTGGATGCTCTGAAGCAGGTCCACCAGAAGATGCTGGCCGTGACGTGAGTTCTCTTTCTGTCCTTCTCTTTCTTTCTATCCTAACCCCCTCAGATCTCAATACAGCCACGAACCATATGATTACCCCCCCAACATCAAGGAGACCTTCCAGGACCTCGGCCGCACCGTCAGTGAAAAGGTCAACCTGCTGACGACCGCCACGACCCCCGCCGAGGCCCAGGCCGCCCTGACCGCCCCGCCCTCGGCCAAGCCCCAGCCCAAGACGTTTGCGCATGCCATTGCGCGCTCCTCCCTGGCCAGCAGCCAGACCCTGCACCAGCAACACACCGGCGCCGGCGAGGACCCGCTGGCCGCTGCCCTCGAAAAGTATGCGCTGGCCATGGAGCGCGTCGGCGACGCCCGGCTTGCCCAGGACGCTCAGATTCAGAGCCAGTTCTTGGCCGGCTGGAACACCACGCTCAACACGAACCTGCAGTTTGCCGCGCGTGCCCGCAAGAACGTGGAGAACTCGCGTCTGTCGCTCGACGCCGTCAAGGCCCGCGTCAAGGGCCACGTCTGGAAGCTGCCGACGCCGGGCGCCGCGCACCCGGACCCGGCCGCACACGACGAACCCGAGCTGAGCCCGGAGGCCCAGGAAGAAATCGAGAAGGCCGAGGACGAGTTTGTCACGCAAACCGAAGAGGCATTCGGCGTCATGAAGAACGTCCTCGACACTCCGGAGCCGCTGCGCAACCTGTCGGAGCTCATTGCTGCTCAGGCGGAATACTACAAGAAGTCGTACGAGATTCTGAGCGAGCTGGCACCTCTTATTGAGGGACTGCAGGTCGAGCAGGAGGTATGTCCCCCTTTCCCTCCCCTTCTATCTCCCCCTTCTCACACAATAGGCCACCTACCGGAAGAGCCGCGAGAGCGCTTCGTAAGCACATAGCCTCTGGATGTTGGCTGTGCCATGGATGCTACCTTTTCGTAAAAGGGGGAATACCTTGACACAATCTGGGTTCTTTTTCTTGAAGGAAAGGCAGGCTTTGCAACCCCTGGACGATTTTGGTGTTTCTCTTTTTTCTCTTTTCTCTTTTCTTGTTTCTTTTTCCGGTCTGTTTCTGTCGCAGTGTTTGACATTCTGCTGCATGACTTTTGATGCACCTATATCGAGTTTATCAAGGACATGAGTTCGTTGAGTGTTCAATGTTCTGTAGTGTATCTGTAGTGTACTCCGCACCATAGTGTACTCTGTACGGAGTACTGTACAGAGTACTCCACTCCACACTGTTCGTCGGAGTTACTACAGCTTGTAGTGGGGCTAAAGCCACCACCGCCACATTGACAATCGAATTTCCACACTGCATCTTCCACATCTTTTGCAGCCTGATTCCGTTCACGATAGGTCTCGCGTCCGCAAAGGACTTTTCGCAATCATGGTAGGCAGTCGAATGCCTTTTCAGTCTGCTCTTCTTGGCTGACTTTTCCAGCTTCCTCTCGGCCTGCTCACCGCCGCACAGGGCCATCCCATGCTCGTCGAGCTCAAGAACGGCGAGACATTGAACGGCCATCTGGTGCAGTGCGACACCTGGATGAACCTCACGCTCAAGGGCGTCGTGCAGACGAGCCCGGTACGCGCTGTCGGGAAGGATACCTGAGGATACAGTCTAACCAGTCCCAGGATGGCGACAGCTTCATGCGCATACCAGAAGTCTACGTGAAGGGAAACAATGTGCGTTTGCATCCTCCCTGACTTCTCTGCTTCTCTGTTTTTCTGCTTTTCCACCTTTGCTGACATCCTAGATCAAATACCTACGCGTCCCCGACGAAATTATCGATACCGTCAAGGAACAGCAACAACAGCAGCAGCAGCAGCAGCAGCACTACCACAGCCAGCAGTCTGGCTTCCGCGGCGGACGAGGCGGCCAGGGCGGCGGCTTCCGTGGAGAGGGAAACAGTCGTGGAGGTGGCCACCGGTCCGACCGTAACGATAAAGGCGACCGCGGTGGATTCCGGGGTGGTCGGGGTGGCCGGGGACGGGGCCGTGCACAATGAGCAGGCGGTGGATGACTGCAGGGGACCACTAAAAAGCGACGGAAACACTGCGGCAAGCAGAGGATATGGCGGGTTTCCACGGTGGTTTGCCGGGCTGTCAGTCTGTCAATCTTCAGTCTGTCAGTCTGTCAGTCTGCCTGTCTGCCTGTCTGCCAGTCTCCCGTGCTGGCAGGCTTCGTACAGGAATGTGCCATCTATGTAGAACATGCAGGCGTCTCCCGAAAGAAGGAGAGCGTCCGATCAAAATAGCAAAAGAAAGCTCAAAGCTCTTTGAGAAGTGTGGATGTGGATGTGGATGTGCCGTAGCTGTCGATTAAAAAGTCACGTGACACGAGATCTACAAATTTTGAAGCTTCGTTCCAACGACCAACGTCCAGCCTCGAGTGACCAAGTACCGACACACCTTTGCAAAGACATGTGTGCGGCACCCGACCGCTGCCTTGCACAGACAATCTCTCCATGACGGGCTCTCGCATTGTCGTCGATGGCCTCTGGAGATGTCTCTGTCCATCGGTCGACACTGTCGCGCTTCTGCGGGCCCTTCACACAACTGCTTCGCCATGGCCAGCGAGTCGCTGCACGGCAGCACGGCCCGTGCATACGGGAGCCAGTGCACGTATAGGCCGACTTGGTCTTGTGGGAGGAAGTCGAGGGAATGTCACCAGTACCCTGGCCGGCCGTACCAACCAACATGCCCGGCCTACCGGCGTCCGTGATGCCGAACCAACAATGAGCCACAGCGAGGCCGACAAGCTGCCGTGGGTGCAGTCGCTGCTGCGGGCGCGCCGGCCGTACCTCAAAGAGCTCAAGGCGGCACCGACACCGGCCATCTATGCGGCTCTGCGACGACTGCAGGAAGCCCCGGCCGCCTTTGACCGCATCCACGCCTTTGTGCGGTTCCTTCTCGAAGACCGCCACGAGATGCCCACGGTCGCGCTCTACGAGGCGCTCATGCGCGCCAACTGCCACACGAGCGGCTCGGCCGACGGCGTGCGCGACGTCTTGCGCATGCTGCGCGAGGCGCACCTCGACCCGACACCCAGCTTCTTGCATGGTGCTCTGTGGGCACTCGCCATCCATCCCGACTACCTGACACGCAATTTTGTGTTGCAGGAAATGCGCGACCGCTGGATCGACCCGACCCCCGACGGCCTGCAGAGCCTGGCTCTCGGCCTGCTGCGCGACGGCCAGTACGAGCGCGCCCTCGACCAGCTCGAGACCCTGTCGGCAGCTGACCGTGGCGGCATCGCCGTGCCGCCGTGGCTGTACGACATTTTCGTCTATGTGCTCGGCCAAGAGGGCTTTCTGGACGAGGCCCTGCGCATAGTCAACCACCGCCTGCTGCGCGACGACAGCGCCGGCAATGTCTCGCTCAATGTGTGGGCATTTCTCTTGGACGCCTGCTGCCGTCAGGGCTACTATGAAGGTCTCTGCTATGTGTGGCAACGGGCTGTGCGTCCTGGCCGGTTGGCGCCCTCGGACGCGGCGGCGCTCGAGATGCTCGAGACAGCTGCGCAACACCACGACGCCGCTCTCGCCGCCGAAGTCATGCATCTGCTGTCGGCGCGCGGATCCAAGCTCGGCATGCCGCACTTTGAGGCCATGCTGGACTGCTATGCCAACGCCGGCGCTGTCCACAAGTCCCTGCAGGCTTTATGTATCATGGACAATGCCGGCATTGTGCCGGACGCCGGCAGCACGCGGTCCATCTATGCATGCCTGATGCAGTCCCGACAAAGTCTCGACGATGCTGTGGCTGCGCTCTTGGACCTTCGCACTAAATACGGCCGCGTGCCTGTGGCCGCTTTCAATGTCGTGCTCGAGGCTATGTTGCAGCCGCGAGACGGCACCGGCGCTGGCGAAGAGGCCGCCCTTGATCTGTACCGTCATGTGCGGCAGCTCTGCCCAGGCGGACCTGATCGCAACACGTTCCGGCTGCTCTTCCGCGGCTGCAACGATGTCCAGCACCTCAACTTTTTGTTCCGGGAAATGCGCGCCTTTGCACTGCTGCCCGACATGGACATGGTTGACCGTGTCGTGTATGAGAACACGATGCGCGGGTCTCTTGACCTCGCCGTGCGCTATGTCCTCGATATCGTCAGTCGACCTGGTGGCCGCCGCAAGAAAAAGCAGCACGCCCAGCATGCCGAGCCGGAAGCCAAGGTGATGCGGGCGCGGCCGTGGATCAGCCGCAAGACAGCGGCAGCACTGGCGCGACGGTGTCTGGACGAAGAGGACGCGCGCATCTGGGAGATTGCCGAGGCCAGTCGGGCACGCGGACGACCCATGGATACAATGCTGCGGGGGATCCGGCCGGGGATATCCCGGGAGACGGAGACGGCGTACGGAGTACCGCGGGCGATCGGACTGGCTGAGGAGGAAGAGCCGGATCTGTGAGGTCACGATCGGACGGAGGGCCAGAACGAAAGGCTATAACACGAGTATGAACAACCAAATTCATTGGATGTATTCTAGGATTGGCCATCACTGGCAGTTGAGCAACTATTGGCAGCAGCTGAGCAGTTGCCGAGACATAGTCTCCCATTCTTGTAGAAAATCAAAAGAAATAGTAAAGAAATAGCAAAGCCGGTCAAATGCAGAACAGACGCCCAACGCCCGGCCATTGTCCAGCCCTATCGGATGCCTTCACGGCACAGCCGGCTTGGCGTTGCAGCTGACAATCTTGACCTTTTCGACGATGACAGGCGGCCCGCCGCCATCCATTTTGAACTGCACGTTTCGGATGAGAAAGGTCCATACTTCGTCGCAGAAGCGGTAGGTATCGAGAGAACCCTTGAAGGACAAACGAGCTTTGACCTTTTCTTGGAGGGTCTCGGCAATGGCGCGGTCAAAGTTGGAAAGCACCTTCATGGCCAGCTGCGGGTCGATGCGGTTCTCGCGGATCAGCTCGTCGAGTGTATCTGTCAGGGCATAGCCGATACTGTCATGTTCGATTTTTGGTCAGTGTGCATTCAAGAAACGGAAATGGAAACGGAAATGGAAACGGAAATGGAAACGGAAACGGAAACGGACCTGCTCCGGCGGTAGAGCTCGTAGAACGACGGAGTGGCCATTCTGGCAGCGAGACGGCAGATTCGAGAGAGGCTCTGGCGTTAGTTTTGTGGTCAACAGGAGAATGCGCAGTGTGAGAGGGCCGCCGTATGTTGCGCGCCGTGAATGTCAGAGGCAAAAGAAGGCATCCCCTGTGCGGTGGCGGAGACGGAAGGACATCCTGCGGCCTAGTGGATGAGTCATCACCTTATCTGTATGGCACGTGACGTTATCGGGATAGACCCGCTTTATTTTTGCAAAAGTTTCCCCAGACTGAATTCTCGCCAGTGTTCTGTGTTCTGTGTTCATGTTCAGCAGTCATCATGGTCCGCAAACTACGGCATCACGAGGAGAAGCTCCTGCGTAGGTGAACTCCTTGACTACGTCTTTGTGTCTTGCTAACCCCCTCAGGAAAGGTCGACTTCACGACCTGGAAGCAGGACAACAACCACCGGGCATCGGCCGTCGTGCGGCGGTACATGATCCAGAAGCCAGAGGACTACCACTCGTACAACCGGCTCTGCGGCGGTCTACGGCAGCTGGCGCACCGGCTCAGTCTACTGCCGCCCGACAATGAGACGCGGCGGCGGCTCGAGGACCGCATGCTCGAGAAGCTGTTCGACATGGGCCTGCTCAACAACAAGGACAAGCTGTCGGCAGTCGAAAACAAAGTGACGGTGTCGACGTTTGCGCGGCGGCGACTGCCGGTGGTGATGACGCGACTGCACATGGCGGACACGATCCAGGCGGCGACAGTGATGATCGAGCAGGGCCACGTGCGAGTGGGCACTGAAACGGTGACGGACCCGGCTTTTCTGGTGACGCGGAATCTCGAAGACTTTGTCACATGGACTGTGGGCAGCAAGATCAAGCGGCACATTATGCAGTACCGGGACGAGCTGGACGACTTTGAGATGCTATGAGGGGGAGGAGACACAAGCCGTCTCACGCTGGTCTCGTTCTACATTGTTCACCGGCGAGGTGAACGTGCTGCAGAGTCTGTCCTGCAGAGTTCGCACTGTCTATGTGATGCTCACTGGGTGTTGTGCAACGTGGGATTTTATGGGCGATGCACAGGTGCATAAGCAATGGTGCAGAGGTGCAGATATTTTTTGGGCGTATCATCTTATTGTTCCGTACTATACTCCGTACTGTTATGAAAATCAAAGACGTTGGGCGTTGGTTCGGACTGTTCATATAATACTGTATGTACTCGTACGATGCCGAGGTTTCTTGCCGAAAGGCCAAACCCAATGAGGAAATAAGGATTTGGTTCTCGCCGCCTTCAATACCTTGTCCTGGCCAATGCATTTTCCAGAGAACGGGGCCACGTGGCCTATCTCGTTTTCAATCGCTTGGGCCTGTGGTCCTGGAGAGTTTGGGTATGTACACGTTTCTTTTACCGTGATTGTGTGTGTCTTGGAAGGCTGGAAATGCAAGATGGTGGTTGTATCTTAAAGTGGGGATGCAAGTACGTCTGAAGGAAGACCTGCAGCCCCTTGTCTGCAGAGACAAATACGACGGTTGTCAACTCGGCCGAAGTACTCGTTGTATTTAGAGGGGCGTTGGACCTGCGCATTCTGGACAGATTTGCAGACAGGATCCTTTGCAGACGTCTCAATTCTGTTTCAATTTTGATTTCAATTTTGATTCATCTGTTTATCTGTTTCAATCTGTTTGATTATCGGTTGATCTGCTTCCTCCTCTTTATCTGTTGCTCTGTTCTCTACTTCTTCATCATGTCTCCGTTGTCGGCCCCTGAGCTGCTGGCCATCTGCGAGATCGATATCAAGGTGGTCCTGACGCCAGAACAGATCGGGGCCGTGCTGTCCCACGAACCATTTATCAACGTCGACGGCACATTCAATGTGCGAGACGTCGGCCGCGTGCCCAAGTTCGAGGAATCGAGCACGCGGCTGCGCCCCGGCTTCGCCTTCCGCAGCGGCGCCCTGCAACGGCTCACCGACAAGGGCAAGGCAACGCTCGTCGAGGATCTGCGGGTGCGGCGCATCTTTGATCTGCGGTCGCACATTGAGCACGAGGCGGCGCCAGACCCGCTGCCGGCGGACACGGTGACGCTCGTGTGGGAGCGGACGACAATGGTGTCGCCCAATGTGACGTTGGAGCCGTTTGCCGAAGGCCAAGGCGAGGCAGGCTATGCGGCCATGTACATGGATGTGCTGGAGTCGTATAACCCGTCCTTTCGAGCAGTGCTAGAGCATGTGCGCGACCGGCCGCACGAGCCGTTTTTGTTTCACTGCACGGGTGAGTAGGGGAAGGGGGATCCCTCACTCTCTACAGAAGATCTCCACTGACACATATCTACTTTAACTTCTCCCCAGCCGGCCGTGATCGTACGGGCATCCTCTCAGGAATGCTTCTCACGCTAGCTGGCGAACCCGACGAGGTCATTGCGCTCGACTACATGCTGACACGAGTCGGTGCGGAGCCGGTGCGGGCAATGATTGAGAAGTTTGCACGATCGGGAGCGGGCGTGCTCAAGGACGTGCAGATTGAGATGCACCACAAGGAGAACGGAGAGCCGGAGCCGGCGCCGCCGGGGCTGTACAACCTGCTGAACCTGCGGGTGAAGTGCTGGAACGCGTTCCTGGCGGCGATGCGAGCCAAGTATGGCCCAGCCGGGTTTGTGGACTATGCCAAGAGTCTGGGGTTTGATGACAGTGACTTGGCCAAGATCAAGACACATTTGACGATTGGAGTGGAGGCGTAGGTCTGTTGAGTATGGTGCCTGTACTGGACATTTGTTTACAAAGGCAGTGGTATCGGATTGTCCAGTTCTCCGTATCTCATCTTATATTGAGGTTTAGTATTGCTATGACCTGCATACAGATACAGGCCATTACAGGGAATACACCCTGTTATGGGACCTACGGAGTACCTCTTCAGGGGGCTGCGCACTAATTGCGGAGTACTTCGTACAGTTACTCCCTATCGTACAGGCCATGACTGCTACAGTATCCCCCCCAATGTGGGCAACATCGCTATCTATGCCCTAATTCCGACTTGTCACCCTATTCTCCGGAGCCCGCTAATCCCGGGCCGCCGTGCTATCGGCTATCACCAACCCCTCCCTCCTTATTCGCTGCGCTCAGACGCCCCACTTCTCCGAGAACAGCCGACGAAGAAAGTCCCAAACGCCAACGGCGTTTCACCCACTCACAGGGACCAATTGGCCTAGCCGCCATTCGCCACTTCGGCCTTTTGGCTGCCACACTGCCAGTTTTATTTTTTTTCCCGCTTCGGCCTCGTTTTCGCTTTCTGCTCCTTGGCTGCTGTCGATCCTGCTTCTCTTCCTTATATTTCCGTCTCACGATCTTGTCCTCCTCTTCCTCTTCCTCAGTTTTCTTCCATTTTCTCTTTTCTCTTTTCTCTTTTCCCCATTCCGTTTCCGTTTCCTGTTCTGTTTTCGTCTCGAAATTTCCTATTTTCGTAATATCGTTCCACTTTGCATTCAACAATTCTCTCAATCAATTCTCTCAACTCAATTCCTCGGCTTCAATCGTCCTCTCCATTCCTCGGTCTCAACATGTCCTTCTCCAGCCTCGTCCAGGACCTCGCCTTGCGCGACGCTCCTGCTCGTCGTCCCCGCGCAGAAATGTCAGCTGCTTCTACGCTCGACGAGACATCTTCACGGACGTCGCATGTGTCGCGTGCCATGTCGTATGCCAGCACGGCGGCGACGAGCGTCAGCATCTCCGGTGAGATCTCGAGCCAGTTGCATGGTGGCTACAGCCATCCGTTGGCGCGTGCCTGGCAATGCGAACGGCAATTGACAAAGGTATGTTTCTTTCCCCTCTTTTCTCTTTTCCCCCTCCTTTCCTCCTCTCCTCCTCTAACAACTCAGTCTATGTTCATTTACCCCCTCTTCATCTCCGATATCGACGACGAAGAGACGCCCATTCCTTCGCTGCCGAATCAGCACCGCCGCGGCATCAACCGTCTTGTCCCCTTCTTGGAACCTCTCGTCCACAAGGGCCTGCGCTCTGTCATCATCTTCGGCGTCCCCCTTCAGGCTGGCACCAAGGACCAGCTCGGCACTGCCGCTGACGACCCGCAAGGTCCCGTCGTCCGCAGCATTCGTCTCCTGCGCCAGCGCTTCCCGCAACTCTACGTCGTCGCCGATGTCTGTCTCTGCGAATACACTTCGCACGGCCACTGCGGCATCCTGCGCGATGACGGCAGCCTCAACAATGCCATGTCGGTCGACCGCATCTCGGACGTTGCCCTCGCCTATGCCATGGCCGGCGCCCACTGCGTCGCCCCCTCCGACATGAACGACGGCCGCATCCGCGCCATCAAGCTCAAGCTCATCGAAGAGGGCCTCGCCCACCGCGTCCTGCTCATGTCCTACGCCGCCAAGTTCTCCGGCTGTCTGTACGGTCCCTTCCGCGATGCTGCCGGCTCTGCGCCCTCCTTTGGCGACCGCAAGTGCTACCAGCTGCCGCCTGGCGGCCGTGGTCTGGCGCGCCGTGCCATTGTGCGCGACATCAACGAGGGCGCCGACGTCATCATGGTCAAGCCGGCCACGCAGTACCTGGACATTATCAGCGATGCCAAGGAGCTCGGACGCGATCTGCCGGTTGCCGCATACCACGTGAGCGGCGAGTTTGCCATGCTGCACGCAGCAGCCAAGGCGGGCGTGTTTGATCTCAAGGCAGCAGCCATTGAGGCGCACGAGAGCATTCTGCGGGCGGGTGCAACGATTCTGATCAGCTACTTTACGCCTGAATTCCTGGACTGGCTGGAGAATTAGAAGAAGAGACGGAAAGAAGGGAAAGGGAACCAAAACAGAGACGAGAAACAGGAAACAAACGGAAAGGATGGCGTTTGGGGGTGTATAGATTACGTGTGTATGATTTTCGGGAGAGTTGGACATGGGACTTTGATTCTAGAGCCTGTTATACGAATGTATTCGTGACGCTGCAGCAAATATGCAATAAATATAAACACCTGCTCTCAACTAAAGTACCTCCTCACAGCTTAAAGTTCCCCGTAGCCACTGGCCGAGCTGCCTGGGCCTTGTTGCCATCGAGATCCTGGATCTCACCCCGTCGTCCAATCACCTTGACGCCACCCTTCTTGAGAGTCGCCAGCGTGTTCTGTCTCTCAGCCGCCTTGCTCTTATTGCTCTTGCCCGTCTGCTCCGTCTGCTCCGCCTCTCCATTGGCTTCCCCGTTGGCCTCCGCTGCCGGCGTCTGGTTGCCCGACCCGCTCTTCCGGATCCGTTCCTTGTTGCGCCGCCGCCGCCGTGCCTTGTCTTCGCGTGTCATCTCGTCCCGTGCCACCGGCAAACCCGACTTGGCCACCGTCACCACATCCTTGTCCTTGTCTGCTCCCGGCTTGTACACTTCTTGCGGCGCCAACATGCTCGCACCACCGCTGACACCCTGTGCCGTCGCCGGCTGGGCGTCCTCCATCGCCACCGTCCCGACGTCCGCCACCACTGTCAGCGTCGGCGCTGCCGGCCGTGGCTTGTAGTGCCAGCTGCTGAGGGCGTCCAACTTCGCGCTCATCTCCTGCCACATCCGCTCCACCTCGCGCTCTTCGGCCTGCAGCTGCTCGTCCGACGCGCTCACATACGTCTCCGCATGTGTTTCCTTCAAGTGCTCCTCCTCGTACAGTGCCGCCAGACTCTTCTTGCCGGGCTGGTCGTCAATCTCGACGAGCCCGCGCCGCGCTGCCTCCGTCTCTTGCGTGGCGTACCGCCGGCGCACCTCGTCAAACTCTTGGCTGAGAATCCGCCGCTTCACCAGCGCCTCCATGTCTTCGTTGACCTCCTGCGTGATCACCGGCACCGGCTTGCCCGTGTGCTCAAACTCCAAGTCTTCTTCCAACAGCGAATTGAGCGGCCGCGCACCTGCCGACGCCTCACCCGACAATGTCCAGTCCTTTTCTTTGACGGCTTCGGCCTCGAGCCGCCGGATCTCCGCCAGAATCTTGGACTGGTGCCGCTCGTGGGTCGACCGGCCGCGTCCGGCTGCGCCTGCATAATCCTCGGCGTCGATGCCGTCACCCTCCGACTCCGACGCCTCCGAGATCTGCTCAAACAGGTCGCGCTTGACGTCTGCCATGGCCCGACGCACGTCCTGCTCATCCGGCTGGAAGGGCTGCTGAGCCGATGGGCGGTCCGACGAAAACCGCGGGCGGTCGCCGTCGCGGCGCTTCTTGGGCGGCGGCGCAAAAAAGTCCTTGTAGTACAGATCCTCGCCTCCAAGGTCCATGGTGAGCCCGCTCTCGAGGCCGCCGTCGTTCTCGTCGTCGTCGCCATGCTCACCGTCGCTGTCACCCCACGGCGTCTCGAGGTCCATGTCGCCAAACAATGGCGCCTCATCTTCGTCCTCTTCGTCGTCCTCGCCCATGTCGTCTTCATCATCGTCATCCTTCCGACCCTTGCCCTTGGCAGACTTTCCTTTCTTGCTGGACTTGGGAGCAGTAAAAGGGTCGGCGTGCCAGTCAAACTCTTCATCGTCGCTGCCTAGATCCGTGTTCGGGTCGGCTCTGGCATCCTGATCCTCGAAGAATTGGGACTTCTTGTTGAATTCGTTGATATCGAAGAACCCATCATTGAGACCGTCCTTGTCCTCCACAAACTCTTGCGGGATGATGTCGTCTTCGTCGTCGTCAAGCTCTTCGTCTTCTTCGCCCATTGCCAATTGTTCATCATCATCTTCTTCCTCTTCCTCCTCTTCCTCCTCCTCTTCTTCCTCCTCCTCCTCCTCTTCCTCTTCTTCTTCTTCTTCTTCCTCCTCGCTCACGCCATTGGCTTCACTCGTCTCTTCTTCATCCTCCTCGTCCAGTCTCTCCAGCTCGTGTTTGGCCTGTGACAGACTGGCCGAGATGATACGGTTCGACTGCTGCCAGATCTGTGGCACCTCGAATCCGTCCACGTGCACCCGCCGCACTTTCAAGAGCGGGCCAACCGGCCCCGCACGCTTCGCCGCTGCCACCACATCGTCCCCCGCAACCTGCCCCATCCGCTTGCGCTTCTTTTGCAGAGCATTGGCCGCATGTTGCAGCCGCAGCTGCTCCTGCTGCTCGTCGCTCACTTGCCCGGCAAACGAGCCGAGAGCCACCTGGGCGAACTGTGTGGAGGCGGTGGGCAGCGTGACCTGTGGCTTCAGAAACGCCTGACGATTGGCCTGGCGGATGGCATCACGAAAGGCCAGTGCCGACGAGATGTCGCTGAGAGAGGGAAAGGAAGGAAAGGCAGCTCCAGAGGCCATCGGCTGCCCAATGGTGAGGGTATGGGAGGTGGAGGTGAGGGAAGACGTGCTGGATTCGCCCATTTTGTCTTGTTGTATGCCGACAGGCGTTCTCTAGGATTCCCAGTTCCCGAGTCGTCTTGGGGGGTTTCTTTGGTCAGATGGCGTGGCTGCTATCGAACCTGGTCAACGCCTGCAGAATTCTCCCGATTGAACCAACTTTTTCGACGGCCTAAAAAAAATCAAAGGCGGTCAGACGTATTGAGCAGTCCCACCAGTTCTGCCGGCGGAATAAAATAAGCACTAAAAAGGAAGGCGGTGAATACAATGGCTAAAGTTGCTAATAGCTGCTAACACACAGCTTCACAAGTATGGTTGTCTACTTGTACAGGACTATTTGGAATGTTGCACAACGACATGTGTTTACTCAAGCATACGGAGTACTCCGTGGCAGAATGCCAATGATCGAAGCAGCTCCATACCTGTTCTGATCAGGCCACCCACGTCAGGCTGATGTTACCAAGACAGGGTTTCGACAGGGTTCGCGAAGGCGTTCAAATTTTTCAACTTTGCGATCGATTGAGGAGGTGTCATTTAATTGCAGCCAGGAACTATTGGACCGATCGCTTGGATGCAAGTAAGACATAGGAACCGCAGAACCGCGGATGGATCTGTCTGGGTTGCAGGGCGGCAAACTCCACTAATATGTCCCAAGACGAATGAAGAAAGCCATTGTTGACAGCGGGTGGATGCATCCAAAGTACTGCGGCTATTTCTTAGCGGCCACCTGGGGGAAGGATAGATCTGGCCTGCGGTTCCTTCGTCGGGCACTTGGCAGCATACCAGTCGGATAGGCGATGAGGATGAGGATGGCGGACAACAAAAGGTGGTGATGATGCCGAGAAAAAAAGCGAGCAAGCGAAGAGACGGGCAGCTATGCAAGTGAGACGGAAGATGCCGCCAACATCTACGGAATACGGAGTATTCATACGCGTCTTCCGCAGCCAACATGCAGTCTAACCACCGATCTGGAATAGGATACACCAGGATGGCAGGTTTCATTTCATTTTTTTTTTCTCGCCAACAGACTGCTACTGCACAGGCGGCATCGTTTCGAACTCATCCGCGCCAAGAGAAGCGAAAAAAGAGAAAAAAGAGAGAAAAAGAAAGAAAAAGAGAGGAAAAAGAGGGGAAAAAAAAGAAAAGAAAAAGAGAAAAAAAAAAAACCTTGACGCTCGTTTATGTAATGGATGCGAACAGAGCCACACAAGTTGCCACCGGCGCCAGCAAAGACGTATTCTTGGCGACGCCGGCCTATCACGGTAATCGCCACTCCTGCAGCGCAACGTACATTATGGAGTAAAGAGTCAAGTGATTTTTGTTTGCATCGCACGGGCAAGGTCTGGATGAGTCCACGGCCGGTTTCGCTGGCAAAGGAAAGTCAGCACACGACATGGAAGGACTGGAGGATCGCAGCCGCAGATCCGTGGCCTCGTGATAGGACACACCGCAAAGCGGCAGGGGTACGATACGAGAAGAGCGAGTGCGAGGAATCAGAATACGAGTATGGGGTATTACTCATAGAGGCCTCAATGGATATCAGTACGGAGAACTCCCTACGGTGGCAGTGCACAGATTTCTCACCAATGCTAGCGATCTCCACGAGTAGTGCTAGCAACAAAGAATCAGGTACTCAAAGACTCAAAGACTCATAGACTCATAGACTCATAATAGATCAAAGATCCTTTGTCCTCTGGGACCAAGACCGCTTCAACCGTGCCTGGCAACCCTCTCA
This sequence comes from Dryadomyces quercus-mongolicae, assembly GCA_002215975.1. Classification (NCBI taxonomy): domain Eukaryota; kingdom Fungi; phylum Ascomycota; class Sordariomycetes; order Ophiostomatales; family Ophiostomataceae; genus Dryadomyces; species Dryadomyces quercus-mongolicae. The sequence continues at coordinate 11,904 of NIPS01000042.1, read as the reverse complement.
TCTGCCAAGCCAGCCAGCGTTGCTGGAATGCACACGGGCGACGTTAGCGGCTGGCTATGGTGGGTTTCAGCGGACCCGCTTGCGTGATTTGCCAATGATTTCACTAGCTGTTCGCTGATACTCGCTGATACAGGGTCTCTAGGGCCCCTCCCCTCTTTTTTTCTAGGCCCTGGGATAGATTAAGCCCTTTTAGCCCTTGCGGCCTCTTCTTCTCCCCCGTCCTTCATTCCGCCCATCTCGAGTTGAGTTCCTGTTGAGTTCCTGTCGAGTTCTTGTCTTGCCAACACGAGCCAATGCATTCGACACAATTGACATCTCTACCATTCCAATCCTTTGCCAAGTACGCACACGTCCTGTCTCATCCGGCTGCACAGACCCTGTGCCTCGACTATCGCCTGCCGGCCGATTCATAAATCCTCCTTTTTGTCTTTCTTCCATTGGATTCGATTCCACGACACAACACCAGAACGGTGTCTCGTGTCTCCGTCTCTTGTGTCTCACTCTTTCACTCGGTTTCCTCTTATTCCGTCTTGCTATCTCCCAACCATGAAATACGGCCAGCAGCTCGAATCAGAGTCCGTGCCAGAATGGAGTCTCCATAACATCGACTACAACGCTCTCAAGCAGTTTATCAAGGCCAATACTACGCGCGACCAGGCCACTGCCATCACCATCCCCGGCCACCAGGACACCTCGCTCTACCGCTTTGAAAACCAGTTCTACGACGAACTATGTCGCCAGCACGACCGCGTCGGTCTCTTCGTCGCCACCAAGGCCAGTGAGATCAACCGTCGATTACGTAGGTTTATCTTCCAACGTCCGCCCACCTCCGAATCGTTCCTGACTAATCGCCCACAGAGTACCTTTCCGACCAGATCAACCGCCGTCTCCTTATCGGTACCACCTCTGCCCGCGGCACCACTTCTCCCAAACGCCAGCGTCGCTTCGCCAAATACGAACGGGCGGCCTCCCAGCTGAGCGACGAGACCCGCGATCTGTCGCGCTTCGTCAATGCTCAGGTGGTCGCCTTTCGCAAGATCCTGAAGAAGTACAAGGTATGTCTGTCGAGTGTCTCTGATCTCTGTTGAGCACTCTTCTTATTTCTCCGACCTTAGAAATGGACCGGTTCTGCCTCCCTCAGCTCCCGCTTCCGCGAAAACGTCCTGTCCGATCCCAAGAGCTTCACAAGACGCGATTTCTCCCACCTCGAGAACCAGTGCGACGAGCTGCTCGCAACCGTGCGCGCCGCCACCCCCGTCGCCCACTCGCCTGGCGCCCTCAGCCCGCTCGAGACTCCAGGCAGTCGTCGCGGTAGCAGCAATGGCCACCCGCACATCCACTCTTCTTCGTCGTCCACGCTGCAGGCCCTCTCTTCGTCGGCTGGATCCGTCATCCCCCGCTCCCGCACACCGTCCGTGACACCCCGGCGCACCACCATCCTGGCTACGGCGCCCGTGCAGACGCACTACTGGAACGAGTACGACGATGGCAGCGAGGCGGGCGATGCCGGTGGTGCCGGAAGCGGCGGCTATGCGATTTACCTGCAACCCGACGAGGAGTCCGAGTTTCCCGGCATGGCCACGCTGGTGTCATTCTTTACAGTGCCTCTGGCCAAGGCGAAGAAGTGGGTGGCGGCGCGCGGCGCTGCTGCCCATCTGGTGCCAGGCGCAGACGAATATGCGCCGCTACTAGTACCGCACGACGGCTATGGAACGGTCCAGACAGAGGACGACAGCGAGGCCGGGCCGTATGCCGAAAGTCTGTCGCCGCGACAACGGCAGAAGCGACGGCGGGGCAAGGCCGTGCAGCGGACCGGATTCCATGACGAGGATGAGGGCGAGGCCAGCACGACGGCGGCGGCGATGACAGACGAAGACGACGAGGATGACAAGGACGACAATGATGACGTGTTTGCGAGCGATAGCGAGTTCCCGTACGGGTACCAGGCGCACTACGCATCTCTGCCGTCGATCAACGACCAGCGGGCAGTGCGGTTCCGAGAGACGGTGCTGCTGCGGGGCGCGCTGGGATGTTTTGCGGCGTCAGTGGTGCTGTTGGGTGTGGCGGGCATTCTGATCAGCACGGGAAAGCACAAGCTGCGGGTGGAGGTGGACGCAGGGGTGATTATGGGCGTGGTGACCAGTCTGGGGTTTGCGTGCGCGGCACTGGGGATGATCATGGCGAAGAACGACCACGTGCCGCTGGTTGGACAGCTGGCGGTGTGGGCGGTGTTTTCGACGATCTGCGTGCTGAGTGGCGTGGAGTTGGTGTTTGTGATGGGCAACACGGCGATGATCGGAGCGGGTCGAGGGGCGGCATTGTAGACCGTCTGTCCCTATCTCTGGTTTCCTCTCCTTTTTTGTCCCCTCCCCTATTTTTGTCCTCCCTATTTTTGTTCTCCCTATTTTTGTCTCCATCTCATCTGTCCCCCCGTTTCTTTTGTCTTAGAACAGGGTGGCCACACAATTTGGTTCGGTTTGGCTGGTGGCTGGTTGGCCGGTTGGCCGGTTTGGCTGATCTGTTGGTTTTGGATTTGATTTGTGGTTTCTGGTTTCTGGTTTCTGGTTATTTTCCCCTTCCCTTCTTCCCCTTCCTGCTTCTTCGCATGTCTCCGGTTTGAGACAAGGATATACCAGCGTATACCGCACCACGCAACTGCACAATGACGAGTCATGGCTGAGCCTTTGTTTCTCAAAGATGTATGGATAGAACCAATTTGTTATTAGATATAGGATCCATCGTTCATCTTGGATACTACTGTGCACTGCAGATCATATGTGCATGGCTGGTAACTCTTTTGACTGGCAGAGCCAGTCTTGAGATGCTTTGAATCTCATTGGCCAATGCGTAATGACCCTATCTTATCGTGATCGCTGCATCGTACCTTCCGGCGTACGGAGTACAAGTAGTGGAGTCCTACGCAATTGCCTCACGAGATTCTTCCTCACTCATTAGTCACCTTTTCTTCATTTACTCATTATTTATATTCACTCCATGAAGACTCGATCTACCTAAATACTCAACATGGCAGCGGCACGCGAGACGCCCAAGAAAGTTCTGTCGACGCTCGCACTGCCGGTGGCAGCCGCAGCTGTGGCGTTGGCTGCAGCCTTTGCTGGCTGCAGATCTCTCTTTTCTCCAGAACAGCAGACAGTCATTGATTCACAGACGTATTGCTATGAAGGCGTGCAGACACTGTCTGACGACCAGCCGGCGTCGGCACGCTGCTTCACCGTCATTGACGGCCGCTTCACAGACGTCTTCACGCCAGACGTCGAGACAGACATCCCAAACACTCTTCCGGGATATGTCATTCCGGGTCTTTGGGACGGCCACGGCCACTTGATCCAGTATGGCGAATTTCTCCAGTCGGTCGACCTGTTTGGGTCCTCGGCGCTCGACGACGTCCGAAGACGGCTCCGTGACTATGTTGGCGCACATCCGACGGCGGGTTCCCAGGACCAGTGGCTCCGTGGATTTGGCTGGGACCAGATGGCTCTGAGCGGAATGCCGACAGCCAGAGATCTGGATAGCGACAACCTCGAGGGCCTCTATGTGATGCTAGACCGGATCGATGGCCACTGCATCTGGGTCTCGCAGGCCGTCCTCGACCTGCTGCCAGCGATGATTCCTGACGTGCCGGGCGGCGAAGTGATCCGCCAGCCGGGTCTGGGCGTCTTTTGTGACAACGCCATGGACATGATCATGGCGCTATGGCCGCGGCCAGGCCCCGCTGTCAAGGCAGACTACATCCAGACGGCCATGCGGAAACTGAACACGCTGGGTCTCGTGGGCATGCACGACGCCGGTGTCGTCCCCAAGGACTTGCAGTTATACCGACAGCTAGCCGGCACTGACGCCTGGACGGTGCGTGTCCACGCCATGATCGAGTGCGCAGAGCGCAATACGTTCTGTGCCGACGACGTGGCGGCACTGACCACGACAAAAAGCGACACCCTATCGATCCGCAGCGTCAAGCTGTTTGCCGACGGCGCCCTCGGCAGCTGGGGCAGTGCCATGCTCGAGCCCTACAGCGATCGGCCCGACATGTCGGGCTCGCTGCTGGTCAACGGGTCGACGCTGCAGTCGCTTGCGCGGCAGTGGGCCGCGGCCGGGTTCCAAGTCAACATCCACGCCATTGGCGACCGGGCGAACCGCTACGCCATCGACGCCTTCGAAGCCGCTCTCGTGGATCTGTGTCCGGCACGCCCGCCTGCCGAGTGCCAGCACGAGCACCGCTTCCGCATCGAGCACGCGCAGATCATCCACCCGCACGACCAGGCGCGGCTGCACGCACTGGCACTGCTGCCGTCGATCCAGCCGACGCACGCAACGTCCGACATGGCGTATGCGGAAAAACGGCTGGGCGCACAGCGGACGCGCGAAGAGGCGTACCGGATGAAGACGCTGCTGCGCAACCGGCCGATCCTCGGAAGCGATTTCCCCATTGAGCCGCCAGACCCGTTCCAGGGCATGTATGCGGCGGTGGCACGGCGGAGCCCGCACACGGGGAAGAGCGCGGACGGGACGCAGGAGCCGTGGCACGGCGAGGAGGCACTGACGCGGACAGAGGCGCTGGTGGGATTCACCAAGGGGCCGGCATACGGGGCGTTTTGGGAGGGACAGGCGGGTGTGATCCAGCGAGGAGCGTTTGCGGACTGGGTAGTGCTGGACCGGCAGCTGGAGGACTACGACCTGGAGGCGTTTCGGGATTTTCACGTACGGGAGACATGGATGGGAGGGAAGAAAGTATACAAGAGGACAGGAGGACAAGAATGATGATGATTTGCTAGTAATCTAACGTCTCGTCAACGGCTCAGAAAAGTCTATGCGGCCGCTGCGGTTGAGGCGGGCTGTGGACACTTTGGTAAAGGCCGGGTCAGGGCCGAGGAAGTTTGTGGGAAAGCCGACATCAAAAGGCTTGACGCTCTCGAGGAATTCGATCTGGGCAGGCGTCAGAGTGATGGAGAGGGCGGCGATGTTGTCGTGGAGATGTTCGACCTTGCGGCCACCGATGAGGGGGATGATGTGAGTGCCCTTGGAACGGATATAGGCGAGGGCGATGGCGGCGACAGAGTCGGTGTTGTGTTCGGCGGCGACCTTTTCGAGGGCCTCGCTGATGGCTGCCTCGTCAGGGGTCTGTTGGGTGTTGGCAGTCCCCAAAGTGCGGAGTTGCGACTCGCCGGCAGCAGCACGGGCGGCCAACGCTTTGCGGGACTGGAAACGGCCGCCGCCCAGGACGTCCCAGGCAGTGATGGCCATGCCGAAGTGGTGGCACATGGGAACAATATCGCGTTCCATGTCGCGCACCAGCAAATTCCAGCGGCCCTGATAGACGCTAAAGGGAGTTCGGCCATGTGCCTCGGCATAGGTGTTGGCGGCGGCGACGATCCAGGCAGGCGTGTCGGAGATGCCCAGATAGAGGACCCTGCCGTCCTGGACGAGGGCATGCAGAGTGTCCATGATCTCGGGGATGGATGTGGTGTAGTCCCACCAATGGAGATAAAGGATATCGATGTAGTCCGTCTGGAGTTTTTGGAGCGAGGCTTTGACGCTCTGGCGGATGCTGCGACGGTGGTTTCCCATGCTGTTGGGGACGCGGCCGAGACCGTCGGCATAGGAGCGGTAGTCGGAGGTGAACTTGGTGGCGAGGACAAGAGACTCGCGGTTGCGGCGAGCCGTGATCCATTCGCCGATCCAGCGTTCCGACTCTTCGTTCTGGTAGTTGTTGGCGGTGTCGATAAAGTTACCACCGGCCGCTACGAAGGCGTCCAAAAGACGGAAGGAAGCATCCTTGTCCATGGAACCCATGGCGGCAGACCAGGCCTGGCCGATGGACATGGCGCCGAGGGCGAGGGGAGAAACGCGGACGCCGGCAGTAGAGGAGAGGACGCGAAGGCGACCGAGCTCAGTCGGGGGATCTGGAGCAGTTGGGAAAGCCATGGTGAGTGAAGGAAGAAGAGAGGATGTGGGATGCTGAGAGTAGAGTCGAAAGTTCAAAGTCGAGTCAGTCGGGATCAACTCTTTTATACTTCTATGGCGTAGCGGATTTAACGTCATCATCACCGCATGCTTAATTCCTAACACCGGCGACTAGCTGACCGAACACCAACCGCCCCATCAGCATTGGGCGGCGATAGGAAGCTGCAGCAGAGATGCTGATTCGGGAGGACAAGTCATGGATGTGGTGTAAGTGGGCTGAGGATATGTGTGAGCAACGTCTGAGGAACGTCCGAGACATGACCAAGCATGAGAAATCGAACAAAAACGCAGGAGATCAGACCCGAGTAGACCAGAAAGACAGAGAAGAAGACCAAAGGACAACTCGGATCTGAAGATCGTGTCGACGGTTGGATGCTCGATGTTTATGATGACTAATCACGGAGTGGGTGCTGAGTGCTCGCTGAAGCTCCACGATGAACGCCGACCGTACGGAAGACGTCTTACTCATACTCGCTCCAACTCACGTGACACTAGCCGACGGACCGGCAGTCTACGGCAGACGCTGTGCCACTCACATGGCAGTTTCCGGGCTCCGGTCTTATTGGAGGAGAATCATTCATCCTGCAACCTGGTCCTGACGTTAGCGTGTGGGGCCCCAGCCTCGTTAGCCTGTCCGGTCTGCCGCTGTTCAGTAGAGATACGAATCGGTACTCCGTACAGAATACGGAGTTCTGTATCTCAGTCTCTGGCTATACTCTGGCTATAGTCTCCATATAGTCTCCGTATAGTCCCCGTCTTTGTACTCTGTTGAGGTTTACGCCAGGTTCGGCGATCTACCAGAACCTACCGATTAGCCGGAATTTCTCCTCCGGATCGACATCTGTGGTGGAACACTTCAAAGCCCCGAAAAACAGCTGCAGCCCGGGACCAGAACTCTGCCGGCTCGTACGTACGAGTGCCTGGCTCGGTCGATCGCCATTCGTACGAGAACGCAACTGGTCGAAAGCTGCTGCAAGACGCCGTATTCCAAGAGCTCTGCTGGCGTGAAGCCACCAATTGGCTGCTCAGAGAAGGTGGAGCAAGAGCTATAGGAGGGGGGGTTGGTCCGCTATCCGCTAGCGATTCCATCAAAGATTGGGGGAAGAACCCAAGAGGAAAAACGGCCCACGAACGGCAAAAGGGCAAAAGGGAAAGGTAAAGGTTAAAAAGGAAGGAGCAAATGGGCGAAAAGTACGAAAGTACGAAAAGTACAATAAGTACAATAAGTAAGCAAAAAAGGACATTATCGGCGATTTCTGTCCTCCGCTCTTGCTCGTGCTCGCTACGTGGACGTCTCTCGCACCTGCCAAGCCAGTCGCACCACTTCCCCAGACCGACTAAAAGAGGAAGGACTGTCCGGACAAGGAGCGTGTGTGCGTGCGTGCCTTCCCACCAGACACCGCAGACACCAAAACGCGCTTTCCTGCTTTCCTGTTTTCTTGCTCCGCACTTGCTTTCTTTTCTCTTTTGCGCCTTCCGCATATCCGAGAACAGTCGTTTCTGTCTAGTTCTGTCGAGGAAAGTCTCCCCCTCCTCCAGAACCCCTGTAAAGAGGCTCTGCGCCTCTGCCGTCTTGTATCCCCTCATCTTCATCTTTCTTCGTATCACCAATTTTGCGCTGTCTTCGCCGTCATTCCCGCCACTGTTTGCCGGTCTGCGGCCTGTTCTCGGGCTTGCGTTCTGTTCTCGGACTTGCGTTCTGTACTCGGGCTTACGTTCTCGTGGTCGGCGTCAACGGCTTGAAGATTTCATCTCCTCTTCCGTCACTTATCTCCATTTCGTCATCTTTTCTGATCTTCGTCTTGTCTTCGTCTTCATTTCCCTCTTATATCAACACCCCACTCCCCGCACGGCAAAGTCCCCTCTCGACAGCCCGGAAGATCTAACCAGGTCTACTTCCGGTCTCGTATTCCTTACCCCAAATCAAAGGACCCAAATTAGACACACCTCGGCTCTGCTTCACTATTCTCCTACTCTACAACGACAGCTCTGGCCATGGTCTTCGCCTGCAACGTCTTCCAAAAGTAGTAGTCTACTTCCACATATTCAACCAAAATGGCTGCCGTACAACAAATGCCGTCGGCACGGACACCAACCCTGTCTGCACACGAAGATGCCATGGATGTGGACCCATCTACCGTTTCCCCCATCGCTTCGCCCACTTCCATTCCCAGATCACCCTCTTCCTCCGCACAATCACCGGCTCCACGCCATTCTGTGATCAGCAAACTCGAAAACGGCCCACAGAGGGGAGACACACGCATCGTTGTTGTCGTCTACGGCCACGACCAGGAAAATGTCGTCTCTGTCTGTGCCGAAGTTCTCGGCAAACCCTTTTACACACGGCCCAATTTTGCTTCCATCACCTTTGAAGACCGAGGACGGGTCATTGGCATCGCAGCTGAGAATGCAAAGACTGACATTGCCTCCCGAAGCCGGGACTCAGTCGTTGTCATCAATGCTCACTCTGTCAACTCTGGCATGCCCCCCGATGCTCTTCTTTCGGCCGAGTGCGACTATGAATTTCTTTACACAAAGATGCGCTTCTTCCGGCGAGACCTCTCCCGTTTCATCTCCTTCACGCTCGGGCAGATCAACTATCACGAAACTCTAATGGCCATGCCGCGCTCCTACTTCATTTCCACCACCTTTCCAGACGTCCGTGCCGCCTTGCCGAACATTGACATTTTAACTGTCGGATGCGATGCCATTGAGATCCGTGTCGATCTGCTCAAGGAACCGCTTGGAGATGGCCGCTATGCCGCCGTGCCCAGTCTCAGCTACGTCGGCCAGCAAGTCATGCTTCTTCGCCAGCATACGGAACTGCCCCTCATCTTCACGACGCGGTGCACACACGAAAACGGTCGATTTCCCATGGACAACCCGGAGCTGTTCTACGAGTATCTCTATCGCGCCATCCAGTGGGGTGTCGAGTACATTGATGTTGAGGTCTGGCTGCCCGAGCGCATTCGAAAGTCGCTCTTCGAACGCCGAGGGAACAGCAGCATTCTCGGCGCCTTTCACGACTTCTCGGGCGACTTCAAGTGGTCCTCTTCTCGTGCGGAAGACATTTTCCTCGAAGCCTGTCGCTATGCCAATATTGTCAAGATGATCGCCACCATCAACGATCGCAACGAGAACTTTGAGCTCGAGTACTTCCGGTCCAAGATGCACGCCAAGTATCCCGACGCCCTTCCGCTGTCGGCCATGAATATGGGCGAGCTCGGCCAGTTCACGCGGACGCAGAACCACGTCTTCACTCCCATCACGCACCACTTGCTCCCCGTCATTGCCGCCCCGGGCCAGATGAGTGCTGCCGAGCTCAACGCTGCGCTGTCCCTGCTGGGACAACTGCCCAAGAAAAACATTTACGGCATTGTCACGGCCGCCAGCCGGACCGGAACACCACAGGCCCCCTTTTATGAAAAATGTTTCAATGAGTTGGGTCTGCCGCACAACTTTGCCATTGTCGAGCGGCAGCCGCGGAATGCCAGCAGCATCGAGTATTGGTGCAACCAAAAGCACTTTGGCGGTGCCTATCTCAACCCGCCGGCCTCCTACGCCAACCTGGTGTCCAAGAGCACGTTCTTTGCTTCCCTTGATGACGGTGCCGGCCCGGTGCTCACCGAGTCTGCCCGAGCCATTGGCATTGTCGACACGATCATTGTACGGCCAGCGCCTTCGTCGCCCACATCCGCCGAGAATTCAGAGCCGTCCAGTCCGTACCACTACTCGATGGATCCGCTGAGCAGTGGCACAGGGTTTGGCGGCAGCAAGGGTTTCTTGCCGCCGAGCACCAATCTTATTTTTGACAACGCGACATGGCGCGGCATTCTGCGGACGCTGACGCGTGATCTGGCTCCTTCTGCATACTTTGGCCGGTCGGCGGTTGTTCTTGCAGCATCCTCGGACGACGCGGCGAGTACGATCTTTGCCCTCAAGGCTCTTCGTATTGGCAAAATCTACACGGTTGGGTTCAAGACGCCGGCTGCGCTGGCCAGTGATCTGACGATTGAGCCGTTCAACTCTCTGGAGAGTCTGCAGCGAGCGCGCACCATGGGCGCTCACGACGACACGGCCTCACCGTTTGTGGTTATCAGTGCGCTGGGGCCGGAGAAGGGCAACCTGGTTGGTCTGCTGGTGCGTGTGTTCAGCTCGAACGGGGGGTCTGAGACGGCCAACACGACGGCCAAGCGGAGCAATGCCCGCAAGGTGTTTCTGAACTTGGCATCCGACAGTGCAGTGACACCCCGGAAAGGCAACCCGGGCGCGATAGCAGAGCAGATGGGATTTACCGTCTACGGGTCTGCGGACACAGCCGCGTTTACGACAGCCGAGTCGCTGAAGTTGCTGGTTGGACAGAATGTGCCGTACAATTTTGTGCAGCTGGCGGGTGGTGGGAGTCCATTCTGACGGATGGGTGCTCTGGATTTGAAAGAGGCAGCGAGGAGTTTATTGGATGGGACTGGAAATGAGAACCAATCCGTAAGGAGATTGAGATGTTTCTGCTGGTTACGATAATTATGACGTTATATAATGATACACTAGAATAAACGGAGTATTGCGGTAAGACCTCGACTTTGGGTTCCTAGACTCCACTGTATACGAGTACTAGTGATAAGAATTACGTGAGTTTTCCGAAGATGTGATCTAAAAATGAGAGTAACTTCGTATACTGGTCACAATATTGCCTAGGACGTACTAAGGGAAACATTCCGTCTCCGGATTCTGTCTCCGCTTCTCCAGCTTTTCTTTTTTCCTTTTTCCTTATTTTCTGGTCACGTCCATGATTGCTTTTTCTACTCCCCCTCACGGTGGAGCTACCAGGGAAAGCTTTTATTGTCCAGGAGCAGCGTACGAGTGTTGTTTGGAGTAGATGGGATTCAAGTTTAAGGTTGTGTCTGTGTCGAGTAGGAAAACGACCCGGGTTTGTGGATATGCATGTCGGGATGGTCGGGAAAACGCATCCTATTCGTACAGACAGTTGGCCACGTCGCCCATCGTCTTGTGGCACGTCGGAGAACAGAACGCCACAGGAGGTGTTGCACGACAGTGTCGACATGTGCCCAACCTCGGTTCTCAGGATTTCAGGACGTTCTTCATTTGGCGGATCTACAGATCGGCAGTCTGGTTGCCAGGCATTGCATTTGTTGGATCAGGCACGATGCGATGCAGGAACAAGACGCGTCCTACAGAAAACGCTTTCTACAAGTAGTTGGGGACGAGGCGTGCAGCATTCGTTTGTGTGTTTCCAGGCGGCACCAGCCTTGTGGCGATGTCACGCAGCCGAAGGGTTGTAGCGGGTATAGTAAAAATAAGAGTGCTCAAAAATAAGCATCGGAAAAAAGGAACAGCAGACGAATGAACGAGCAGGAATGAATGTTCAGAACAGTAGATAAGTCTGGCTGGCAAAGTGCCGAGCTTCATCCGGGACAAGCTTTCTGGGCTTTGTTTCCGGTCAGGACGTCTTCTCGGTCTATTCCTGCCCTTTTAAAATCAAACAACCTGAAAGTCTGCGAGTATTTGTTTTCTTCTCATTTTGTTTTGTTCTGTATTTTTGTTCTTATTTTTTTTCTTCTTTCTTTTTCTTTTCTTTTTTCTTTCTTTTCTCTCTCTCTCTCTCTCTCTTTTCTTGCTCTTTTCTTTCATTCTTTTCTCTCTCCCCTCTCCCCCCCTGCACTTCTCCACCTTCTCTCCAGCATTCTAAGGCGCTAACCAGGTTACGACGGCGCCATCCTCCTCCATACGTCTCCCCAGGACTGGTCACTTGCTGCCGGCTTAGCGTTCGACGAAAACCACACATCCCGGCCTAGACTGCCTTGTCTGCCACCCTCCATTTCCCGCCTTTTGCGTCCTGAACCCCGTCTTCTCTATTCGGTTTGGCATCTTTGCCTCTCTAGACACCTCCCCTCTCTACCCTCT